>JAHIAM010000956.1:0-65255 GCA_021605205.1 Aegilops longissima
ATTGAGAGTTCCTGCGTATGCGTCACCGATAGGCCCGATGGCTCCTTCAATCATCGACAGCAGCGCGAGTCCGGTGAGAACTTTTCTCCCGGACAGATCTTCGTATTCGGCGGCTTTGCGCTGCGAGGCCAATTCGCTAGGCCATCTGGAGCAGATCGAAAGCTCGCCCCTGGCCATCGGTCAGATTTGGAAGTTTAAACTACGGCCGACATCGCGGGGACTTGATCTTGACCAGTTCGAGCGCGCCATAGCGTGCCGCCTTGTCTCGATGGGTATGATCTAGCTCTGCCGCGAGCGATTGCCACGGAGGCGCACCGGCATCCGCTCGACCCTTAATCCGGAGCCGCATTCCCCGATCGAGGGCGAGTGGTTGGACACCGCCTCGGGGCTACCATCTCTCTGGCGATTGGGCGAAAACAATCCTGTCGCTGCGAGGCCGTGACTCCAAGGTGTCGGACTCCGAACCCCGCGCCCCTTGTCGAATCCGATTGGGCGCGGTCATGGAGTTCACTGCCGTGGACATCTTTCAGCACTCGCCCTTTGGCGACATCACAGATTCACTAAAGTCTCTCTCTTTATCTGGTGAGCCCTGGCGGACTACGGTCGGCAAGGTTGGGATCACGGACGATGAAGAAATTCAGCGCCCACCACCACCCGCCCGTAGCCATTGTCGGCTTACGGCGTGCTCGATTTCGACTCCGAAGACATCGGCGGTATGGGCGGCGATGTAGGAGACAACCATGAACCAGCACCTATAGGATCTTTGGACAGCGACCTCATCCCATGATGTATATATGGTGGATACACCTAAAGGAAGTGACGACGAACAACGGGACACTCTGAAGGATAAATCCCTCGAAAAACAGTCAAAAGCGGCAGCGTAAATGCCGCACCAAGTCCGCCTCGACAAAGACCCAGCCATAGAAGCGGGGCGAACCGGTGGACGACGAACATGCTTTGAGCAACCGTCCGAACAGGACAACGGATAAACAACCCGTCCCGGCGAAGATAACAGTCCGGACGATCTCACGCCGGACAAATTGTTGGAGCGAAGAACCTCCACAAAGGCTCAAATCGCTCTGCGCGCAGCCTGAAAAAGCAAGCGGAAGCTCAAAACAGCGGAGGATGCACTCGAGAATCAGATGGAGCAAAGTACTCAACACATGGACAAATCTGGTGACGATCGCCGAACAAAACTACCAAAGAAAACTACTGCGAGAATTTGATGAGGAGGCCATAGACCCCCACAATCAAAAAGCAAGAAAACCACCGGTCGGCTGGATGACCCCACGGCAAAAGAGGCGGCAAACTGCGCGCGCACACAAGCGATGCGATCCGCATAAGTTCACATCAAAGGATGGCCCGATTAGGTCCATCTATGGGCCGAAAAGCAAGCTCTTCAAAGCAATGCAACCGCCAAATATCCGAACATCACGGCACACCCAAATATAGGGGTGCCGCACACTAATGTTTCACCAATGAGGTCTTTGGATCACGAATTTCGGTGAGTTCAAACCCATAAACATAGAGGCATCTGACGGAACAACAGACCACAGAGTGCGGATTGAGGATTACATTCTCCACATACACATGGCTAGAGGAGATGATCTCACGCCATAAAATACTTACCCTCAAGCTCAAAGGGCCAGCCGGCATTGGCTCAAAAGCCTCACTGAAAATACCATTGGAAGTTGGGAAGAGCTCGAGGATGCTTTTGAACAAATTTTCAAGGGACTTATGTCCGTCCTCCGGATCTGAGACGATTTAAGTCATATAACTCAACAAACCGGAGAGTCAGCCCATAAATTCTGGAACAGGTTCCTCACCAAAAAGAACCAAATAATCGACTATCAGGACCTTGAAGCCTTAGCAGCTTTCAAACACAGCGTCCGAGATGAATGGCTGCCGAACACCTCGGCCGGGGCGAGAACCATGGCGCATTAACAAGGCTAATGACCGCTTTTAGCAGCGAGGAGAGGATAGCTGGCTAGCAAGATGCAGCACCAGCGACCCAAGTACATCGAAGTCAGGGATGGAAATGGGAAACCACGGCGCAACAAGGACCGATGCGGATTAAGAAGCGGTCCAAAAGCGCGGCGATCAGCGCTGATTCAAAAGCTCACGGCGAGCGATAAAAACTGCCCTTAAGGACAATAGCGATGAGCTATCAACAAACAAAATCTTGGACAAGATATGTCAAATCCACAGTACTCTGGGAAGCACGCAAACCATACCCACAGATTGTTGGGTCTTCAAACAGTCCGGCAGACTCAACGCCCGAACACAAGGGCTCGACACACCAAGTGAGGATGATAGCGAACCCCACAAGCGAGCAGGAAAACAAAGAATTTCCCACATGAGGTTAAACAGTAAACTCACTTCACGTGATAAAGCGGAAAAACAGGCGGTGCCCATTGGGGCCAGCGCGCGCACACTACCTAGCGAGTACCAACACTGGTTGTCAAAACCAATCACCTTCAACCATCGGGACTACTCGAAAGTATCCGGAGCATGGGATGGACTGCCTTGATATTGGACCCTATAATCGTGATTCCAATTTACACAAGTCCTCATGGATGGCGGCGATGACATAAACCGATATATCATGACACAATCCATGAGGATGAGGATAGACCAACCAAAATTAGCCATAGCAACACCTCCTTCAAAGGGGTAATGCCGGGCATATATGCCCATTCGAGGGGCTCCCAACTGCTAGAAGTTGCGTTCGGCTCATCCGACAACTTCCGCCCGAAAAGTTAACCTTCCGTCGCCCCATTTAAAAATAGCTATCAAGCACTCTTTGAGGCGTGAAGCTTTCGCCGCTTTAGCATAATACCGCATCATGCATCTCTTACACTTAAAATGCCGGTCCACGCGGCATCATCTCATTAAAAGGAGTATTAAGTGTTACTCGAGCATGGAAGAATGCGAGTCTGCCTTGACAGCCCACACCAATCCGGCTCCGCTTACCAAAGCACTGAATAGGTAATTGAACCCCGGACACGGCTAGGCGAGTCCGGCGCCTACTAGCGGCATACCCCGTACAAGGGCTGCGCATGTACAACAAGAGACAATAAAGCTCAATTTTATTCACTTTTTGAATCGTACTCTGTTTATTTAATATACAATACATTTTCGCATGATCTTTTTTCTTTTCAACTAAGTTCCTCTCTTTTACGAGATGAACACCGTGCTACACCCGTCGAGGATCGGCTGCGCGGAACCTGGCGCAGGAGCGTGCGGTAGGGACCCGTTGCAAGATTCTTTTGATTAAGACCTGCGTAAACCTTTTCTGTCTCTTGTTGATACATCCCTGGTTTCTAGTTATAACCAAGGAGGAGGCTGGCGTTTTGGCATCGGCGTCGGAAGTTATGCGTACACGGACACGGGGCTTAGGGCATTATTCTGCCCGTTTTATAAAGACCGAATACCTTAGGAGTGTTGGCGTCTCGGGTTAGGCCTTATATGCATCAGCTCGAATCATGTCTTTGGTCAAATGTTGGGTTTGCCCGGCTCCTGTGTTTTGCTGCCTTCGTTCCGTTCTATCGGCTAGCGCGGCACCGGAGAACTCTGCGATTGTGCCCGGTTGACGGGCGAGCACCTCGATGAAAGCCAAAACTGGTGTCATGATATAGCGAGAGACTGGTCAACCACTCGATGACTCACGGAATGTTTAGAATTCCTCCGCTTTCTTGAAGGACCATTTTGGTCGAGGCACATACACACCCGAATTCGGAGAGTGCGGTGCCCAGGGGCTATATAGTAGCCCCACCCTCGAACCCCTATGGCTAAGTGAAAGTGATAAAGCATTATAGTCCGGTTGCCTAGTTTGCTCGCTATCACCTCCTTCACAGGACCAAGGCGTTGGATCAAGTGTGAAAATCGCCTTTTGCAAACACCCCGCATTATGTGCGTGGGGGCTGAAACCAGGACTGCCATCTTTCAGGTTATATACATATATACATTAACGGCCGCGGGAGGTAATTTACTACTTGAAGGCACAAGTATAAAAGCTCTTACATTAAAATTGAAACATTGTTTTCACAAATCATACATGCCATTAAAGCATAACATCCTTGAGCACTCGTCTCTATTAAGCGGCGCCTGCGGAACTTCCTCAAAATTGTGCTCGGCGGTACTAAACCTGTCCGAATCTTGGGATGCAACCGGTGGCCTTCATCTCCGCCCGGTATGTCTTGACGGGCAAGAGCCATCCACGCTCCCTCTCGCCGCCCGACCGCTTCATTCGTCGTCTCGCGATACCGCACCAAAAGGCTGCTGCACTAAGCCAAAATAGCTCTTGGTGAGGTCCGCTTTGGCCACAAATGAGTCATGACATGCTTCATGGCAAGTCCGGATAATCGATTCAGCTCGGCCCATTCGGCCAACCCGATCGGTCAGCGGAAGAGGGCGCTCGGACTATGGAATTGCGACCAATATAGCTCTTCCCTTTTGTGCCCCTTACGGCCTTGGAAGTGCTCCATCGCGTCTGCGCTTCGCCGCTAAGTCGAGATAAGCATCCTCCGAACTCCACAACTTGTCCAGCGAGCATACTTGGATCCGTATATTTCCTCTGCGGCGAAGCGGTTTCCGGCTGCAATAGCCCAACTTGCTCACCTCCTCCTTGGCAGCTCTCATAGCGGAGCAGGCATCCTTGGATTGGCGGTGGCCTTTTCAGGTCCTCTTGCTCCGCAGCGTTCTTTTCAAGAACCCGCGGCGGTCGGTAGCATTCTTTAACTTTATGGCCATATCGGCCATTTCCTCTTCTTGGCGGTGAGCAGCCCGTTCGACTTTTAGCTCTTGGCCGCCCTTAAGCAGCTGCATTACTATTTTGGCTTGCTCTTTCGCTCGGGCGAGTTCGCCCGCAGCTCCTCCACAACAGCGGCACCGTCGCATCAAAAGCATACAAGTAGTAAGGCATGGGCGTCAAGCTCCCTTACCGGTGTCGCGAATCGCATACCTTGTGACTCGTCAAACCGTTTATTGACTAGCGCGATGTCGCATCCACCTCGTCAAGCTGCCGCTTTAGTTCGGCAAATTCATCGATCCGGCTGGCCGGGCGCCCGCCCCTATTTAAGCGGCGGCGATATGTTATAACTGAGATTATGATCCTCGACGCGCTGTCAATTTTGACAACATACCGAGTCTCGAGGCTACGATCTATCTGAGCGCATTCTATATGCATAAGCTGTTAGAAGGTACATCATTTTTGCGTACCTCGAACCCGTCGGCAAGCTTCAGCGGCTTCATGCAATCCGCTCTCGCGGATACAATTCTTTCAATCACCACCCATTAAACACGGTGATCTTGACATAACCGCTTCGCCCGAGCAGATCCTTCAGCTCCTCCGACCGCCGCGCCGGTTGGCGCGGACCTTCCGGCCCGGCGGACTCGAGAAACCCTCGCGGCGACACCTCGAGGCGTCCGCCTCACATGAAGGTGCGACGGTGGGCGTTTAGCTCTCCATCATCTCGGAAGAAGATCCCCGAAGGCGAGCTCTATTGAGAAGGCTGAGACCCGAACTACAAGGTACAATTTTGGTTATCTTGAGAAATAAATGCAGGGGCGTTCCTTATTTACAAGACCCTTCTTTTTACTTACGGCTCATTGGAGGCTGATCCCCTTGGGGAAATAGTATGGCTGGGTTACTTCCCAGCGCGGACTCTCGGCGAAGATTTCTTTCCCTCTTTGAGGCCTTGACCTCCGGATCTTCAGGCGGTCCTCTTCTCTCCTCGGAAGGTGGGACTCTTAATCCCTCCTTCCTTGATAGCCTCCTTTGTAGAGTCGGTTGCTTCCCGCTCCCCCTTCGCCTTCTTCAAAAGCGCGGCCTTCAACATCTTGAGTCGACATGGGATCTGGCGTGGTCTCTGGGAGGGGCGGACACCTATTAACTTTGCCTTGGCTATCCTCCTGTTCAAGCGGCTCCTTTAAAGGGCATATATATATGATAAATGAATGAACAGCTGTCCGGTCACAGGACTACTTACTTGAGTGTCTGGCGATTGCAGCTTAGTCCTACATCCTCGGTCAGGTCCGGACACTTTTCCTGTGATCCGAAGAACAGTTTATACATCTCCACAGTGTCGTACCCATAAAATGTTGGAGAGCTCGTGGTCCCTCGGTTAAATTCCCACAGGCGGAGGCGGCGTTTGCAGGAGGCGGCGAATCAACATAACTGCGCCACTGCGACCAGATTGATCTCTCTTTCTTGGAGGTCTCGAATGCGGCCCTGCAGAGAGCGTCCTTGGGCGACCCCAGTCGAGCCCTTGTTGACCCATGGCGCCGGCCGCTGTGGTGGACTGGCGGAAGCGGGAAGCGCCAGCCATTTGGTGCCCACAGGGCGGTAATATAAAACCACTCCGTTGCCACAAACCAAGCTCCTCTTGAAAAGAGCCCTCAGGCCCGGAGCATCGGCACACTTGCTTATGACCGCCCCTCCGCTTTCTGCTTGCTGCCCCTCGATCATCTTGGCTCCACCTTGAAGGTCTTGAGCCACAATCCAAAGTGAGGGTGATATGGAGGAAGGCATCACATCGACAATGAATGGCGAGATATGGAGGATGGACTCAGATTCAAGTCATGGAAATCCAGCCCATAATAAAACATGAGCCCCGCACAAAGGGATCCGTCGGAAGCCTAAACCCGAAGGAAGTGTGACCACGAACACCACGCTCTCGCCGGGCTCGGGAGTGGGAATGACCTGCCTGGAGCAGGCAGCCTATCGAAATCTCGCGGTTAGATACTGGCGTCTCGCAGCTTTAGCACATCTTCTTACGTGATGGAAGAAGACATCCATCGGCCGTGTTGGTGGAGCGGACATCGTCGAAGGTTGAAGCGCCTAAATCTGAAGCTTTGGGTGTTAGAACTTCGGCCTTGAGCAAACTTCGATGGAGGTGTAAAAAGAAGAGGCCTTAGTCTCATTATAAAGAGGTTGAATACCAAGAGCCCTCCCGTGGTCGATTAGGACCGCCCGATGAAGGCGTATCAGCGGACCTGATTGGGTTACCACGTCGGTTGATGAGAATCCCGGAATAAGGGGCACGATCTACGTTTGATAAAGGCGTGCCAAGAAACGCCTCGGTGGAACAGTAAAAAGCGATTCATATAAAGGCTTGGCGTGGTGTGATGTCCGCGCGCTGAATCGTCGGCAGATCTGTGCAAAATTATTCTCTCTATGGTGGTATGTGGAACTTGTTTTGCGAGCGGACACTATCACAGTGTTCAAAATCTTCTATGAAGTATTCGGAGGAACCCGCCTTACAATGCGAAGACAATATATGCGCGGACTACGTCGTCATTGAAGCCTGGTTAGGGAGCTCTTGAGGAGTCTGGACTAGGGGTGTCGGATAGCGAACTATCATCTTTGGCGGACTCCTAGACTATGAAGATACAAGATTGAATACTTCGTCCGTGTCCGGATGGGACTTTCCTTGGCGTGGAAGGCAAGCTTGGCGTCTGGATATGTAGATCTCCTACCATTGTAACCGACTACTGTGTAACCCTAACCTATCTGGTGTCTATATAAACCGGAGGGTTTTAGTCCATAGAGACGAACAACAATCATACCATAGGCTAGCTTCTAGGGTTTAGCCTCCTTGATCTCGTGGTAGATCTACTCTTGTACTACCCATATCATCAATATTAATCAAGCAGGGTAGGGTATTACCTCCATCGAGAGGGCGAACCTGGGTAAAAACATCGTGTCCCTTGTCTCTGTTACCATCTGCCTAGGCTTGCAGATTCGGGACCCCCTACCGAGATCCGCGGTTTGACACCGACAAGCATAATGAATAACATTCAATTTCTTATCAACTCTTTGTCCTAGAACAACACCAACAGCATAATCACTAGCATCACATATAATTTCAAAGGGTAAATTCAATCGGTGGTTGAACAATAGGTGCAGAAATCAAGGCTTTCTTAAGTATTTCAAATGCTTCTACACAATCATCATCAAAAACAAAATGAACGTATTTTTGCAAGAGATTAGTGAGAGGCCTAGAAATTTTAGAGAAGTCTTTAATAAACCTCCTATAGAAACCAACATGACCAAGGAAACTTATTATACCTTTGATATCTTTAGGACACAACATCTTCTCAATAGCATCTACTTTAGCTTTATCAACTTCAATACCTCTTGCCGAAATTTTATGCCCCAAGACAATACCTTCATTAACCATAAAGTGGCACTTCTCCCAATTCAAGACAATATTAGTTTCTTCACATCTCTGTAAAACTCGATCAAGGTTGCTTAAGCAATCATCAAAAGAAGTTCTGTAAACTGAAAAATCATCCATGAAAACCTCAACAATATTTTCAAAAAAATTAGAGAATATAGCAGTCATACATCTTTGAAAGGTAGCAGGTGCATTACATAAACCAAAAGGCATACATCTATAAGCGAACGTACCGAAAGGGCAAGTAAAAGTGGTCTTTTCCTGATCATCTTTTGACACAGGTATTTGAGAGAATCCGGAATAACCATCTAGAAAGCAAAAATGTGTATGTTTGAATAGTCTTTCTAGCATTTGATCAATAAAAGGTAGAGGGTAATGATCTTTTCTAGTAGCTTTGTTTAATTTGCGAAAATCAATTACCATTCTATAACCTGTAACAATTCTTTGTGGAATCAATTCATTCTTATCATTAGGAACAAAGTAATACCTCCTTCTTAGGGACACAATGAGCAGGACTTACCATCTACTATCGGCAATAGCATAAATTATACCTGCCTCGAGAAGCCTTAGTATTTCATTTCTTACCAAATCTTTCATCTTAGGACTTAGCCGTCATTGGTGATCAACAACTGGTTTAGCATCGGGCTCCAAATTAATTTTGTCTTTGACACAGTGGGAATAATGCCCTTAAGATCATCAAAGTATATCCAATAGCGCACGGTGCTTCTTGAGTTTTCAATAATTTCTTTTCTTCATGCTCTAAAAAGTTAGCACTAATAATAACAGGATATATCTTCTTTTCATCAAGATAAGCTTATTTCAAAGTGTCGGGTAATTGTTTAAGCTCAAACACGTGATCACCCTTGGGTGGAGGAGGATCCCAAAAGATTTCAACAGGCAAATTGTGTTTCAAAACAGGTCCTTGATTAAAGAATATTTCATCTAATTCCTTCCTTTCATTTATTAACATATCATTTTCATGGTCTAGCAAATATTGTTGTAAAGGATCGGTAGGAAGCACGGCAATAGAAGCAAGACCAATAATTTCATCCTTACTAGGCAACTCTTTATCATGGGGTTGTCTATGAAACTTAAAGAAATTAAAATCATGAGACACATCCCCAAAGCGGCGTAACTATATCCTTTTATAATCCATCTTAGCATTAAGGTGTTCAAAAAGGTCTACCAAATATAATGGGACAAAAATCATCTTGTGGGGAACCAAGAACAAGAAAATCAGTAGGGTATTTTATTTTCCACACAAGACTTCAACATCTTTAACAATCCCAATTTGTGATATAGTATCTCTATTGGCAAGCTTAATAGTAACATCAATATCTTCTATCTCGGCAGGTGCAATATCATTCATAATTTCTTGGTATAAGGTACAAGAATTGCACTCACACAAGCACCCACATCACATAAGCCATGAAAAAATGATCTCCAATTTTACGAAACAACGGGCATGCCAACAACGGGTCTATGTTTATCTTTAATATTAGGTTTAGAAATTCTAGCGGCTTCATCATAGAAATAAATAACATGCCTATCAATATTATCGACCAATAAATCTTTAACCATAGCAATACTAGGTTCAACTTTAATTTGTTCAGGGGTGTAGGTGTTCTAGTATAACACTTACGGACCACAGTTGAAGCTTTAGCATGTTCCTTAATTCTAACACGGAAGGTGGTTTCTCAATATAAGCATTAGGAACAATAGGATCAATATTATAATAATGGTTTCTTCTTCAACTTTAATAGGTTCTACTACTTTCACTTTAATGGGAGGATGATATTTAAACCACTCCTCCTTAGGGAGATCAACATGAGTAGCAAATGATTCACAAAAAAGCTACTATCTCGAGTCAAGTCCATATTTAGTGCTAAATTCATGAAAAGCACGGTATCCATAAAAGATTTAACACAATCAAACTTAAGGTTTATACGACTCATTACCTTCGTCGAGCTCCCAATCTTGAGTTGCGTTTAACTCTCTCAATAAATCCCATTTGAGTTTAATATATTTCTTCATAAAGAACCGATTACAAAGTATCGAGCATGGATTGATCATTACGAGAAAGCCGAGCATAAAAATTTTGAATAATAATTTCTCTTGAGAGCTCATGATTGGGGCATGAATATAACATTGACTTAAGCCTCCCCCAAGCTTGAGCGATACTTTCTCCTTCACGAGGCCAAAAATTATATATATAATTCCGATCACGATGAACCAGGTGCATAGGATAAAACTTTTCATGAAATTCCAATTTCAGTCGGTTGTAGTTCCATGATCCAATATCATCACATAGCCTATACCATGTCAATGCCTTTCCCTTCAAAGATAAAGGGAAGACCTTATTCTTGACAACATCCTCGGGTAAACCTGCAAGCTTAAAGAATCCACAAACTTCATCCACATAGATTAAGTGCATATTAGGATGTAATGTTCCATCTCCTGCATAAGGATTAGCTAACAGTTTCTCTATCAACCCGAAGGAATTTCATAATAAATATTTTCAGTGGGTCCGATGGGTTGAGGAGCAACTCTTTGCTCTACCGGTCGAGAGTGAAGATACCCGAACAAGCCCTTAAAGTTATTTTCCATAGTAACAAGTGACGATAAATTTTAGCACACTACATAAATGTTTCCTTACCAAATTCCACTTACCAAAGGCGCTTCACTCCTAAACAGCGGCGCCGGAAAAGTCTTGATGGCTCACAAGTATAGGGGATCTATCTAGTCCTTTCGATAAGTAAGAGTGTCGAACAACGAGGAGCGAAGGAAATGACAAGCGGTTTTAGCAAGGTATTCTCTGCAAGCTTTGAAATTATCGATGTGAGATAGTCATGTGATAAGATAATTAAGTAACGGGTAACAAGTAACAAAAGTAAATAAGGTGCAGCAAGGTGGCCCAATCCCTTTTGTAGCAAAGGACAGGCCTGGACGAACTCTTATATAATGCAAAGTGCTCCCGAGGACACATAGGAATTCTTGTCAAGCTAGTTTTCATCATGCTCATATGATTCGCGTTCGTTTGATATGTGGGTGGACCGGTGCTTGGGTGCAGACCTTCCTTGGACAAGCATCCCACTTATGATTAACCCCTCTCACAAGCATCCACAACTACAAAATAAGAATTAAGATAAATCTAACCATGGCATGAAACATATGGATCCAAATCAGCCCTTACGAAGCAGCGCATAAACTAGGGTTTAAGCACATCACTCTAGCAAAACCCATCATCTACTTATTACTTCTCAATGCCTTCCCTACGTCCAAATCATGGTGAAGTTTCATGTAGTCGATGTTCACATAACACCTCTAGAGGAGAGAACATACATCTCATCAAAATATTGAATGAATACCAAATTCACATGATTACTTATAACAAGACTTTTGCCATGGCCTCGGGAACAAGCGTAACTACTCACAAAGCATATTCATGTTCATAATTAGAGGCTTATTAATTAGCATTAAGGATCTGAACATATGATCTTCCACGAATAAACCAACTAGCATCAACTACAAGGAGTAATCAACACTACTAGCAACCCACGGTACCAATCGAGGTTTTGAGACAAAGATCGGATACAAGAAATGAACTAGGGTTTGAGAGGAGATGGTGCTGGTGAAGATGTTGATGGAGATTGACCCCTCTCGATGAGAGGATCATTGAGTGATGATGATGGCTTCAATTTCCCCCTCCGGAGAAGTTTCCCGGCGAGAATAACCCGCGGAGCCCTAGATGGTTCTGCCCAAGTTCCGCCTCGAGGCAGTGGCGCTTAATCCAGCTTTCTCTTGATTTTCCTGGTCAAAACACACCTTATAGCGGAAGGCGGGCGCCGGGGCCTACCGGGTGGCCCACAAAGGCGCGCCCCCAACCTTGTGGATGGCTGGTGGCCCCGTCTAATCTTTCTTCGCCCAATATTTTTATATATTCCAAAATAATTCTCGTGAAGTTTTAGGACTTTTGGGTTGTGCGAGAATAGGTCTCTAATTTTGCTCCTTTTCGATCCGAAATTCGGTGCCGGCATTCTCCCTCTTCATGTAAACCTTATAAAATAAGAGAAAAAGGCATAAGTATTGTGATATAATGTGTAATAACATCCCATAATGCACTATATATCAATATAAAAGCATGATGCAAAATGGGCGTATCATGGCGCTTATGTCAAAGGCTTCAACCTAATAGCTCGAACCCAAATCGGAGAATGCCTCTTCATAGGATAGCCTAAGGAAACAATTGGGTACACCTTCTACCATAGATCCCAAGGCAAGATATTTGTTGCGAAGAAGCGGAACCTTTTAGAGAATGAGTTTCTCTCGAAAGAAGTGAGTGGGAGAAATTAGAACTTGATGAGGTAGTTGTACCTTCTCTCGAATTGGAGAGTAACACATCGGAGAAATCCATTCCCATGATGCCTACACCAACTAGAGGAAGCTAATGATGATGATCATAAAACTTCAGATCAAGTTACTCTTTGGACTTTGTGGGTCGAGCGAACACGTTCCGCACAGTGGTATGGTAATCCTGTCACGGAAGTCGTGTTATTAGACCATGGCGAACCTCGAACTATGAAGAAGCTATGATGAGCCGATTCCGACAGATGGCTTGAGGCCATGAAATCTGAGATAGGATTCATGTATGAGAACAAAATGTGGACTTTGGTGGACTTGCCCAATGATCGGCAAGCCAAAGAGAATAAATGGATCTTCAAGAGGAAGACAGACATTGATGGTAATATTACTGTCTACAAAGCTCGACTTATGCATAAAGGTTTCGACAAGTTCAAGGGATTATTGTGATGAGACTTTGTCGAGAAGCGACACCTCGGGATCGGGAATCCCTTTTGCTACGGTTGGCGGGCGTGGAGCTGTGGAAAGAGTGGGTTTGAAAGATCAACACAGGGGATTATCGAGTTCGGGCGCAAGTGATCGTAATACCCTACTCTGATGGTTTATGTTTATCTGGTGTTCTTGGACTAGATACAAAGCGTCACGGGGTCCAAAAGTCTGAATCCTCTCTCAATACACATGGGCCTCCTTTTATAGTCAAAGGGGCTGCCACGATGGCACACGGGAGGTGGAAAGTTATGCGATGGTCGAGTCTATCTCCACGGCACCGTGGGACAAGCGCATTTAATGCCTTGCCGGCGTGCCCTTCTTGCTTTGCTCGGGGCGGCAAGGAAGCTCGTTGTCGGTGTCAAAACCGGCGGATCTCGGGTAGGGGTCCCGAGCTGTGCGTCTAAGCGGATGGTAACGGAGACAAGGGACACGATGTTTTACCCAGGTTCGGCCCTCTCGATGGAGGTAATACCCTACTCTGCTTGATTAATATTGATGATATGGGTAGTACAGAGTAGATCTACCACGAGATCAAGGAGGCTAAACCTAGAAGCTAGCCTATGGTATGATTGTTGTTAGATCCTCGGACTAAAACCCTCCGGTTTATATAGACACGGATAGGTTAGGGTTACGAGTCGGTTACAATGGTAGGAGATCTACATATCCGTATCGCCAAGCTTGCCTTCCGCCAAGGAAAGTCCCATCCGGACACGGGGCGAAGTCTTCAATCTTGTATCTTCATAGTCTTGGAGTCCGGCCGTGGCGATAGTGCGGCTATCCGGACACCCCTAGTCCGGGACTCCTCGGTAGCCCTGAACCAGGCTTCAATGGCGATGAGTCCGCGCGTTGATTGTCTTGGCATTGCGGCGGGTTCCTCCTCGAATACTTCATAGAAGGTTTTGAACACAAGGATAGTGTCGGCTCTGCAAAACAAGTTCCACATAACACCAGTAGAGAATAATTTTTGCCGGATCTGCTGGCGTATTCAGCGGCATGACATCACACCACGGCCAGGCCTTTATATGAATCGTTTTCTTGTTCCACCTCGGGGTGTTTAGTGAGGAGGTTTCATTGCACGTCTTATCAAAGCATAGATCGTGCCCCTTATTCAGGATTCTCATCAATACGGACGTGGGTAACCCATCTGCGCCATTGATTACGGTGCTTGGGAAATAGCGAGTTTTACCGGTGGTGGGGGCGCATAACCGTTCGTCTATATAAGGGATAAGGATCCACCTTTTCACCTCGCCTTCCTCCTCCTTTGCTTATCCATTTCCGCTTTTCGAGCTCCAGCGCCCAAGTCCGCACATCCCACCTCAACCTTTCTCCAATCATGTCGGGAGGCGGGAGGCGGTGGATGGCCTCCTCCGTCACGGAGGGCACATCGCAAGGCTGCGGGAGGCGGATACTTGTCCGGCAACATCGCGCCTGAGCTTCCCGACGAGGGCAGCTCATTCCGACCCACAGGCCTCGTGAGAGGTGGTGTTTCTCCCCACTTCCTCCGCGGACTAGGTTTTCCTCTTCAACCATTTGTCCAGGGGCTCATGTTCTACTCGGCCTGGACTTCCACGACCTGGCCCGAATTTCATCCTCAACATCTCGGCGTTTATAAATGGTATGCGAAACTTTCCTCTGCATCCAGCCCACTTGACTTATGGCTGAAGATCTTCAACGTCCGGCGAAGGTAGTGGGCGGCCGTCAGCGAGTCTTGGGCGCCATGGTTGGCAAGATGGCCAAAGCCCCATGGCTCGAAGCGCCTTCGTGGAGACAATAAAGGGGTGGCAATCGGGGTGGTTCTATATCACGAGCCCATAACACCAAATGGGTGGCGGCCCCAATTCAGATCTGGCTTCCCCACGGCTCTCGTCATGGAAAGAGGCGGGCGACATGGGGAAGTCGGACGAGACATCCGGACTTCAAACATTCGTCCGAAACACGGTGGCCAAGAATCTTAGGCTTGTCGGCGTAATCGGTGATGCTCATTCGCGGATTGTCCCATACCAACAACGGGCCTTCAATTTGTGGGAGTTCGATCCGGCACAACACGAACCTTGAGCGGCTCTTGACACTCGTCTGAAGGCGCTGGAAGGTCTTGTTCAAAAGCGCGAAGCCCGACATCCGCTACCAAAGATCGCGGATACAGCTCGCGGCGTCAAGCGGCGAGTAAGTTATTTACCCTTACGGGACTCTTTTTCATAGATTGACTCTCGTGGGATCTAAAACTCCCTAATCTCGGCGGGACTGGCTGAAGGCGTCCGGACAGATTAACTATCCGGCTCCTTTGCGGAAGATCCGGAGGGCGCCCGATTGAAGGGCTGCTTGGCTCGGCGCCATCGTGGTGCGGAGAGAAAACCAGAAGGAGGCCACGGGAACTTCGAAGGAGCTCCGGCGCCAGTCTTGTCAGATTCTAAAGTAGAATCTTCTCCACGAAGGCGAGGAGGAAGAAGAAGAAGCTCCTCCCAGTGAGAGGAGAAAAAAAGAAGGCCCCAGCTGGGGAGGCGGAGGAATCAGAAGGAAGAACCCTTCCTCCGGACTTCTCCACCAGCGTCGGCGGCAGCGAGGAGGATTGGCCTACAAGGGCCAAGCCCTGGCGAGATCGTAAGTGTTAGGATACCCATGGCTTTTATTATTGCGAGTGTTCTCTAATGTCGAACAACCGTGCAGCCCGCCCAAAGGCGAGTTCGCCGATTCATCGGCGGGTCCACAGGCTCGTCGGAATGGAGAGTACCTCGCTTCCGACCGCCTCCTCGCCTCATGCTGCAGGCGGCCTTGTGGCGGGAGCCCCAGGAGGGCTTGGTCAAGAGGAGGTAGCGCGGGAGGTGCCACAAGGCAACCTCCGGACTCGAGTAGCCTTGAGGCAAGACCCCGGGGCTCTAGGCCCGACCCTTGTCCGGTCTCCATGCGGAACCTTGATGGTTCGGAGTCCGACATAGCGGACCCTTCGGAAGAAGGGTAAGGCGCGGTGTCCTCCGTCCAACGGAGGCACGGATAGCTTCTTGGGCGCTTAGGCGCTTCCATCAGGAGAACCTTGCCTTTGTTATGAGTGCGGTGATCCGGACGATTCGATCCGCCAAGAGTGGGTGACCGAAGCTATACCAGCCTTCTAACAGGCTTTGAGGTAAGTTTTAGAATATGTAAAAATATAAGCGCATGAGCGGTAGCCCGATGCTTAGTTGGTGTTGGAAAGAAAAGTCGGACTAAGGATCTAAAAAGATATCTGTGAGAGTCTAACATAAGCATGTCAATATGGGAATGCAGGGCTGCGCTCTTGACCTCTGCCCCGCCTTGCTGCGGAGGTCAATGCATTGAAGCAGAACCTCGGCGGTCAGAGCGAGCTTGGACAAGCCAAGAAGGAGCTCGAGGACAAGGAAGGTAAGTAATACCTTATTAAAGAAATACCTTATAGAAAAGGTTTTGGTTGCGAAAAATATTGGAATAACATGGAGTGCTGCGGGGCCCACGAGCAGGTGGCGACCACGAGGAAGCGGTGTCCGTGGCCGGCTCAGCGGCTGCAGGCGCGCACCCGAGCGAGAGAGGAGGCGCGGCTGGCGGAGAATGCGGCAAGAGCTCAGATTCTCGTGAAAAAACACGAGGGTTTGGGCGTGACTCGAACACGAGTCGAGCTTGCCTCGGCTCTTGAGAAGTGCCAAAGCTGCTAAGGCGAGGCCCAAAAAGCCCTCAAGAAATTGAAGCACTAAAGAAGATAGCGGCGGGTAAGGCATTCTTTATGCAAAGCAAGAATGTAAAAGTCAATTACATTACTTACCGGTTCGGAGCTCTCCGGGAGCATTCGCGATTTGCCCGTGGTGCGTCGATCTTTGCCGCATTCAACCCGCGCCCGGAGGGAGCTCCACGGAGAAAGGTGTTACGGTCTCGGTATCTTTGAGGCCGACCATCCGATGCCCCTGGCGACCATTGAAGCAGCTGGTCGAGCTCCATAAGGTCGCCGAACAGGCCATGAAGGAGCCTTATAAGCGGTGTGGCCATTGGAGGCCATGCATGTAACACCGGATGTAACTTTCCATATTTGTAACTCCAACTCTTGCCATTTTCGGCATTGTGATATGATATTCCCTCCGTGGTTGGGTTTTTGTCTTTCGTTTTGCATTTTGTCCATGTCATGCATTTCATATCATGTCATCATGTGCATCGCATTTGCATACGTGTTAGTCTCATGATTCGAGCATTTTTCCGTTGTCCGTTTTGCAATCCGGCACTCCTATGTCCCCGGCGCCCCTTTTACGTTTTTTCGTGGCGGGTACTAAACTTTCTCGGAATGGACGAGGTTTGTCAAGTGGCCTTGGTATACCACGGTAGACCACCGGTCAAGTTCGGGTCATTTGGAGCTCGTTTGGTACTCAGCAGTTAACCGCTTTCATCGCAAAGGCCTCTTTTAAGTTGCAGCCCAACACCCCTCCAAAATAGTCCAATAACCCATCTAAATCACTTCCATGCTCTCCGTCGTTCGATCACGATCGTGTGGTAACTACACCTCATTTGGACTCTCTAGCTCCCTCTATGCCTATTTAAACACCCCCATTCCAAATCCGGGTCAAACCCTAGCCTTCCCTACCTCACTTGGGACAAAATTTCCGCGCCGGCCGGGCGTGTCGCGCCGCCGCCCTGCCCGACCAGCAGGCGTGCCACGTGGCGCCCGGGTCCCCCTTCGCTTCGCCGCCCGCGCGCAGAGCCCAGGGCCAGCGCCTGCCCTCCGGCCAGCCGCCCGCGTGCCAGCGCCGCCATGACGCGCCCTCCGCCGCCTCGCGGCCCGGCCTCTGCCGCCTCTCGCCTTGTGACCGCCGACCCCGCCGGACCTCGCCGTGCGCCCGCCGCCGCAGGTGCCCGCGCCCGCCACCTACGCCCGCCCGGCGAGCCGCATCGCCCGGCGGATCCGCCGTCCCGCCTGGCCTCTTCCGGAACTCCGGCGAGCCTCCGCGCCGCGCCGGCCGCCGTCGGATCTGGATCCGAAGAGTCCGATCGGTTGACTTTCCCCCCATAATTTCGTCTATGTTTTGTCTCGGTGATTATTTTGTGGCATTTTCAGCGCATCATAACTCTGCACCCGTAGCTCCGTTTCGTGCGTGTAGTATGTCAAAATGTTCGCCCCGAAGAGTAGATCATTTCAACTCATTGCATCATTTTCATTTGAGCTCATATTGATGCCCGAAATGCTGTTGGAAGAGGGCTATGTGATGTTAGTTTACATTTCTTACAGAACTTGCACTTTATTATTTTGCCATGATTAATGTGTGCAACCTATGAATTTGAGTCCTACATGTGTTTTGTAATATGTCATGCCATCTTTCCAGGGGTGTATGCCATGTATTTTTGTGATCTATGTGGTGACTAGCACAAGCATGCAAAGTAGGCTTCTGATGTTGCTGATTTCAGCCCTGTTTTCTTGATATTTTGATGCCATGTTAACTTGATGCTACTGAGAGATCCATGCATATTTTGAGATACTTCATAAGGATGTTTTGAACATATGGTTACTCTATATCCATCCATGCCTTTGTTTGCAATTATGGAGTGCCATAGCTTGAGTCAATCGAGCTCTACTTTTGCTATAAAATGTTTCTGGCAGATTGTTTACATGTTATTCAATTTTGCCAAGGTTGTTGTGGTTGATCCGTGTATGCTATGATGTTGTTCTTGCCATGTATGTCTTCTATGCCATGTCTTCTTGATGTATGTATGCTTAGTTTATCATGTAATGCTCTGTAGTGAGTGCATCGAGCTCTTAAACATGCCTACTTGTTATCTGTTTTGACATGCCACATTCTTGAATCATTATGAAACTTGCTATATTGACATGGGTGTTACTATATTTTCTGATCCTTTTTGGCTCATGGTTAGTAAGGGACTTTTGTTCTATGCTTTGAGTAGATTCATGCCATGCCATGTTTTGCTATTATAAGTTCCTGTAGCATGTTGTTTTCTTGCTCTGAACATTGCTACCTAATGCTGTTTTGCCATGTCCAGCCTGTTATATTTTTTGTACTTTTGTCATGCTTGTTTGGACCTGTTGTGATGTGATTTAGCCGTAGCTCAGTGTTCATCTTTTGTCAAGCATCTTGAGTATATCACTTCCATATACTTTGTTGGTACGTTTGGGTGCAGTAGCTTAATTTCTTGTTGCTTGCTAAGTGGTATCTTCTTTGTTAATGGCAGATTTGTGCCATTCTTGTTTTGCTTGTCATTTGCAAACCGTGCATCCGATTCGGTGATCTTTATATCGATTTCAGCGAAATCATCTCATCTTTCAGCGGCATACTTGGTTTGCCAAGTTGATGCCTGGTTCATCATTTTCCTTCGGATGCGCATCGCATTGCATATCACATCCGCATATCATGCCATATATTGCATCATGTTGATTGTGCATTGCACGTGATTTATTGTGGTTCCTTTGTTTGTGTTCTTGCTTTGGGTAGAGCCGGAGGCGAGTATGTGAGCGAGGAACCTGTTGAGAAGCGCTTACGAGGATCAAGCTTTCGACAACTCGAGAACTTTGCGAGCAAGATGACCATACCCTCGAAATCACTTCAATCTTTGCTATGCTAGATGCTCGCTCATTTGCTATGCCTATGCTCGATGCCTATCACTTGCTTATCATGCCACCCATATTGCCATGTCAGCCCTAACCATCCTTTCCTAGCAAACCGTTGTTTGGCTATGTTACCGCTTTGCTAGCCCCTCTTATAGCGTTGTTAGTTGCGGTGAAGTTGAAGTTTGTTCCTTGTTGGAACATGGAGATGTTGTTCCTTGTTGGAACATATTTACTTGTTGGGGATATCACAATATCTATCTGCTATAATTAATGCATCTATATACTTGGTAAAGGGTGGAAGGCTCGGCCTTATGCAGTGATTTGTTCCCTCTTGCCACCTAGTTTCCGTCATACGGTGTTATGTTCCTTGATTTAGCGTTCCTTACGATTGGGTGATTTATGGGACCCCCTTGACAGTTCGCTTTGAATAAGACTCCTCGGCAAGGCCCAACATTGGTTTTACCATTTGCCACCTAAGCCTTTTTCCCCGGGTTTCGCGAGCCGGGTCATCTTATTTTAAACCCGGGGCAGTGCTCCTTGAGCATTGGTCCAAACTAGAGCACCGTCTTGGGACCATTCCTTAGCAACTTGGATTGCGTCGGTTCTGTGCGCTTCGCTTATCCGGTGTGCCACGAGAGCGAGATATGTGCAGCTCCTATCGGGTTGTCGGCTGTGAGGTGACTTCTTTGGTCTTGTTTTATTGCTGTCCAAATGTCTTGTAGTCGGGATTCGAGATTGATCGGGTCTTCCGGTAGAAGAATATCCCGTTGACCGTGAGAGCTTATAATGGGCTAAGTTGGCACACCCTACGAGGTATTATCTTTCGAAAGCCGTGCCGCGGTTATGAGGCAGATGGGAATTTGTTAATGTCGGTTGTAGAAAACCGAATTTGACCTCAATTAAAATACACATCAACGCGTGTGTAACCGTGATGGTCTCTTCTCGGTGAGTCAGGAAGTGAACTGATGTTGGAGTAACGTTTGGCGTAAGTAGTTGGGATCACTTCTTGATCGCTACTAGCTTCACGACCGTGCTTTGCTCCTCTTCTCGCTCTCTTTTGCGAATGTAGCCACCATATATGCTAGTCGGTTGCTGCAGCTCCACCTTACAACTCTGTCCTTCCTATAAGCTTAAGTAGTCTTGATCTGGCGGGTGTGAGATTGCTGAGTCCCGTGACTCACAGATTCTACCAAAACAGTTTGAGTGCCGGCGATGCGGGGCGGGTGGCGCTAACCGAGCTCAAGTGGGAGTTCGACGAGGCGTGGTGGTTACTATGTGTCTTTCACGATGATCGATAGTGGAGTCCGGTTGGGACGATCGGGGATCTGTGTAGCATTTGGGGTATCTTCTTTTATTTTGGTTCCGTGGTCGGACCTTGAGTGTAATCTGAATGATGGATGTTTATTTATGTATTGTGTGAAGTGGCATTTGTAAGCCAACTATGTATCTCTTTCACTTATGTATTACATGGGTTGTGTGAAGATTACCTCACTTGCGACATTGCTTTCAATGCGGTTATGCCTCTAAGTCATGCTTCGACACGTGGGAGATATAGCCGCATCGAGGCGTTACAAGTTGGTGTCGAGCCTTCCCGACTTAGGAGCCCCCTACTTGATTGTTTCTTTGGCGTTGTTGAGTCTAGAGCGGAAAATGTTTTGAGTCTTAGGATTATATATATCCGAAGTAGGATTCTTTTACTCCCAGTCCTTTCGTCGCTCTGGTGAGGTCTCTGACGTGAAGTTTTGACTCTCCTCTCCTCAAATTTCACTAAAAAATTTAGGATCACGGGTATCTTAGAATCGTTCCGATGGTTTTGTGGCGAGAACATTGTTCTTGGTGCCTCGACATTTAGGGGTTGTGGCGGTGTCCGGGGAGTTGAGCTCCGAGGTGTTGTCGTCACAATTTTATCGTTCTGATTCTGGAATACTGAGTTTTGCCGACATCGAAATCTCTTTTATGCAGTTGTTGGTGAGATAACCCGATAACCCGATCTTTGAGGCGAGCTCGGGAGTATTGCCATGACTTCATTATAACGGATGCTTTTGAAGGTCGAGGTACACGATTTCGAGGATTTCTTGGTTATGTGTTGACGGATGGATCTGTTGGATCTAGGTATTGTTAGTTTGGGTGATATATTTTGTGTCCCTGTATCCCCAACACAGTTGCATAACGAGAAAGTTTAGGGAGTTTATAACTAGGATTCAAGTAGCTCTTAGCATTTCTTCCATGAATATTTGGTTAAGTGATTGGGTAATCTTCGAGTTAATGATATTCTGCAAAAGTCTTATTTGATCTTTGGTGCATCGCATTGTTTCATGTCAAGATCGTTCTTTGCAAAAGAATGATTTTCTTGGTCTTACTGGATAAACCTTTGGGTATTGTTTCTCCGGGGAAGTCAATGAGAGCCAACTCAATAGTTCATGATGTCTCTATCAAGATGGGCGATTATAGATTTCTGGCTAAACCATTTGTCCTTGGTGACTCGGATATTGATCTTATTCTCGGGATGGACTGGCTTTCTCAGCACAAAGCTCAGCTTGATTGTGCTGCAGGGAAATTCAATTGACTCACTCTTCTAATGATGTGATCATCTATGCGCTTCGTGATGAAACCATTCGGTTGTTTTCTCTCAATGAGAAGGCGAATTGGATGCTATCTCTCGATTCGATCGTTTGTGAGTACCAAGATGTCTTTCGGAAGAGCTTCGGGTATGCCTCCTCATCGGCCCGATTGAATTAGTTGCTCGATCTTGGCGTGGCCTTTGAACCCGTTTGCAGCGTCCATACAAGCTTGGACCTGATGAGCTGAAGGAATTGAAGAAGCAGCTCGATGAACAAGAAGCGTCTGGGTTTGATCGGACCGAGTTCATCTCCTTGGGGTTGTGGTGTTCTTTTGTCGGAAGAAGGATGCGCGGACCGATTGTCGTCGATTACCGTCCATTGAATAAGAAGACTATCAAGAACAAGTATCCACTTCCCAACATCAATGAGCTTTTCGAGCAACTCAAAGGTGCTAAAGTGTTCTCCAAGCTTGACCGTATGGGTTATCATCAGTTCGCATTCGTGAACAAGATATTCCCAAGACGACATTGAGAACAAGCTTTGGTTCTTATGAATATCTTGTCATGTCTTTCGGCCTTGTCAATGCTCCTCCAACATTCTCTCGGATGATGAACTTCATCTTCAACCCCTACACCAATGAATTAGTCTTGGTCTATCTTGATGATATTTTGGTCTTCTCCAAGAATAAGAAGGATCATGCCAAACATTTGCGATTGGTGCTAGACAAGCTCGAGACTATCAATTCTATCGAAGTTCTCCAAATGTGAATTTTGGCTTGATGAAGTGCTTTACCTTGGTCATATCATCTCCGCCAAGGGCATCGCTGTTAATCCGAGAAGGTGTCCGCAGTTGTGAATTAGGAACCTCCTCGAGAATGTCAAGCGACCGCATGATTTTCTTGGTCTTGCAAGCTATTGCGAAGATTCATTGAGAACTTCTCCAAGATTGCAAAGCCTCTTTCCAACCTCCTCGAAGCATGTAGTATATACGGTCTCCACAGTGTGGCGTTGCTTTCAATACTCTCAAAGAAACTCGTCACAGCTCTGTCTTGACTCCTCTGATGAATCCAAGCCATTGAAGTTTTACGTGATGCTTCTCTTCAAGGTCTCGGTCTTGTGTTAATGCAAGAGAAGAGGGTTGTGGCTTATACCTCTCGTCATTTGAAGCCATGAAAAGAACTACCCCCTCACGATCTTGAGTTGGCGGCGATTGTCCATGCTTTGATAACATGGAGACATCTCTTGTTGGGAAGGAAAGTGGACATTTCACCGATCACAAGAGCCTCAAGTATATCTTCACTCAGCCCAACCTCAACCTCGAGGCAGACTCGATGGGTGAAATGATTCAAAGTACAACCCAAGTATTGAATATACTCGGGCAAGGCCAATGTCATTGCAGATGCTTTGAGTAGGAAGGCTTCTTGCAGCAGTTTAATCCTCAAGCCCTTCAGCGGATCTCTGTGAAGCTTTCCATAGCTGAATCTTCAAGTTGTTCCTCAAGGCTTTCTTGCCAACCTCATAGTCTCTCCTACTTTGGAAGATCAGATTCGTGAGGCTCAACTCCTAGATATCATGGTGAAAAAGGTGAAGCGTGGTATCGACAAGGGCATTTCAAGTACAAGTGCTTCCACATTGATGACAAAGATACTCTTTTCTTGAGGACGGATTGTGGTTCCTAAGGGTGATCGAGAAAAGTCATTATGAGCAGGCACACAATTCGCTTCTATCCATTCATCACGGAAATGCGAAGATGTACCATGACCTCAAGCGGTCATATTGGTGGACTCGAATGAAGCGAAATTGCTCAATTCGTGAATGAATGTGATGTCTGCGAGAAGAGTGAAAGCAGAACACCAAAGACCAGCTGGTCTCCTCCAACCTCTTGCTATTCGAATGGAAGTTTGATCATATCGAAATGGACTTGTGACTGGTTTCCAAAGTCAAGCGTGGTAATGATGCTATCTTCGTTGTCATTGACAAGCTTACTAAAGTGGCTCATTTTCTTCCTATCAAAGAATCTATCACAGCAGCTCGGTTGGCGAGCTATACACATCGAGATTGTCTCCTTGCGGCATTCCACAAGTGATCTCTTGAGACCGTGGCAGCATCTTTACCTCCAAGTTTTGGGATTCTTTTCAAAAGGCCATAGGCACCAACATTCGTTTCAGCTGACTTTCCATCCTCAAACAAGTGGCCAAGTCGGCGAGTCAATCAAATCCTTGAAGATATGCTCGGGGCTTGTGTCATTTCCTTGGTATGAAATGGGAAGATTGTCTTCCATATGCGAGTTCTCCTACAACAACAGCTTCCAAGCGAGTTGGGCAAGGCCCCATTCGAAATTCTCTATGGCGAGAAAGTGTCGTACTCCTCTCAATTAGTGCAGGCAGGTGAGCGCCAACTTCTTGTAGCGACTTGATCCGAAGCGAAGAAATGTGCAAAGTCATTCGTGAGAATCTCAAAGCAGCGCAATCGCGCGGAAAACTATTATGATGATAAGCACCGTGATGTGGTTTTGAAATCGGAGACCATGTCTACCTCGCGTCTCTCAATGAAAGGCACTTTCGTCGCCCGGTATCAAAGGGAAGCTTGCCCCTAGATCGTGGGTCCTTTCAAGATCATTGGCAAAAAGCGATCTAGCCTATCAACGAGCTTCCGTCCAACCGGCGAATGTGCGATGTGTTTCATGTGTCACAACCGCATAAGTGCTTCAAGACTCTGAGCGCACTATCAACTTGAAGAAATTGACCTTCAAGAAGATCTCTCTTATCATGAGCACCCGTTGCTATTCTTGAAGAAAGCGGCGCAAGACTACTTAACAAGTCAATCAAATTCCTGAAAGTGAAGTGGTCACACCATTCCGACCGTGAAGCCACACAGGAGGCGAGGATCACCTCCGTTCGAATATCCGGAGTTCTTTCAGTCCTAGATCTGGGGCGAGATCCTCTTGTAGTGGTGGAGTGTTGTAACACCCGGATGTAACTTTCCATATTTGTAACTCAACTCTTGCCATTTTCGGCATTGTGATATGATATTCCCTCCGTGGTTGGGTTTTTGTCTTCGTTTTGCATTTTGTCCATGTCATGCATTTTCATATCATGTCATCATGTGCATCGCATTTGCATACGTGTTAGTCTCATGATTCGAGCATTTTCCGTTGTCCGTTTTGCAATCCGGCACTCCTATGTCCCCGGCGCCCCTTTTACGTTTTTCGTGGCGGGTACTAAACTTTCTCGGAATGGACGAGGTTTGTCAAGTGGCCTTGGTATACCACGGTAGACCACGGTCAAGTTCGGGTCATTTGGAGCTCGTTTGGTACTCAGCAGTTAACCGCACCCTCGCAAAGGCCTCTTTTAAGTTGCAGCCCAACACCCTCCAAAATAGTCCAATAACCCATCTAAGTCACTTCCATGCTCTCCGTCGTTCGATCACGATCGTGTGGTAACTACACCTCATTTGGACTCTCCTAGCTCCCTCTATGCCTATTTAAACACCCCCATTCCAAATCCGGGTCAAACCCTAGCCTTCCCCCTACCGCGCCCGGACAAAATTTCCGCGCCCGGCCGGACGTGTCCGCCGCCGCCCGCCCGACCAATCAGGCGTGCCACGTGGCCGGGTCCCCGGCTTCGCCGCCCCCGCGCCAGGCCGCATGGGGCCAGGCGCAAGCCCTCGGCCGGCCGCCGCGCGCCCATGACCCGCGCCCCTCCGCCCGCCTCGCCCGGCCCGGCCTCCGCCGCCTCTCCGCCTTGTGACCCGACCCCGCCGGACCTCGCCGTGCGCCTCGCCCGCCCATGGTGCCGCGCCCGCCACCTCTGCCCGTCGGCGAGCCGCCGCCCGGCGGATCCGCCGTCCCCCACGACCCGGCGCCCGGCCTCTTCCCGCCTCCGTGAGCCTCCGCCGCCGCCCGGCCGCCCGATCGGATCTGGATCCGAAGAGTCCGATCGGTTGACTTTTTCCCCCCCTTAATTTCGTCTAAGTTTTTGTCTCGGTGATTATTTTGTGGCATTTTCAATGCATCATAACTCTGCACCCGTAGCTCCGTTTCGTGCGTGTAATATGTCAAAATGTTCGGCCCGAAGAGTAGATCATTTCAACTCATTGCATCATTTTCATTTGAGCTCATCTTGATGCCGAAATGCTGTTGGAAGAGGGCTATGTGATGTTAGTTTACTGTTTCTTATGAACTTGCACTTTGTTATTTTGCCATGATTGATGTGTGCACCCTATGAATTTGAGTCCTACATGTGCTTTGTAATATGTCATGCCATCTTTCCAGGGGTGTATGCCATGTATTTTTGTGATCTATGTGGTGACTAGCACAAGCATGCAAAGTAGGCTTCTGATGTTGCTGATTTCATTTTGTTTTCTTGATATTTTGATGCCATATTAACTTGATGCTCTGAGAGATCCATGCATATTTTGAGATACTTCAGTAAGGATGTTTTGAACATATGGTTAATCTATATCCATCCATGCCTTTGTTTGCAATTATGGAGTGCCATAGCTTGAGTCAATCGAGCTCTACTTTTGCTATAAAATGTTTCTGGCAGATTGTTTACATGTTATTCAATTTTGCCAAGGTTGTTGTGGTTGATCCGTGTATGCTATGATGTTGTTCTTGCCATGTATGTCTTCTATGCCATGTCTTCTTGATGTATGTATGCTTAGTTTATCATGTAATGCTCTGTAGTGAGTGCATCGAGCTCTTAAACATGCCTACTTGTTATCTGTTTTGACATGCCACATTCTTTGAATCATTATGAAACTTGCTATATTGACATGGGTGTTACTATATTTTCTGATCCTTTTGGCTCATGGTCAGTAAGGGACTTTTGTTCTATGCTTTGACTAGATTCATGCCATGCCATGTTTTGCTATTATAAGTTCCTGTAGCATGTTGTTTTCTTGCTCTGAACATTGCTACTGATGCTGTTTTGCCATGTCCGACTGTTATATTTTTGTACTTTTGCCATGCTTGTTTGGACCTGTTGTGATGTGATTTAGCCGTAGCTCAGTGTTCATCTTTTGTCAAGCATCTTGAGTAGATCACTGCCATATACTTTGTTGGTACGTTTGGGTGCAGTAGCTTAATTTCTTGTTGCTTGCTAAGTGGTATCATCTTTGTTAATGGCAGATTTGTGACATTCTTGTTTTGCTTGTCATTTGCAAACCGTGCATCCGATTCGGTGATCTTTATATCGATTTCAACGAAATCATCTCATCTTTCTAGCGGCATTCTTGGTTTGCCAAGTTGATGCCTGGTTCATCATTTTCCTTCGGGGCGCATCGCATTGCATATCACATCCGCATATCATGCCATATATTGCATCATGTTGATTGTGCATTGCACCGTGATTTATTGTGGTTCCTTTGTTTGTGTTCTTGCTTTGGGTAGAGCAGGGAGGCGAGTGCGTGAGCGAGGAACCTGTTGAGAAGCGCTTACGAGGATCAAGCTTTCGACAACTCGAGAACTTTGCGAGCAAGATGACCATACCCTCGAAATCACTTCTATCTTTGCTATGCTAGATGCTCGCTCTTTTGCTATGCCTATGCTATGATGCCTATCACTTGCTTATCATGCCACCCATATTGCCATGTCAGCCCTAACCATCCTTTCCTAGCAAACCGTTGTTTGGCTATGTTACCGCTTTGCTCGGCCCTCTTATAGCGTTGCTAGTTGCGGTGAAGTTGAAGGTTGTTCCTTGTTGGAACATGGAGATGTTGTTCCTTGTTGGAACATATTTACTTGTTGGGAATATCACAATATCTATCTGCTATAATTAATGCATCTATATACTTGGTAAAGGGTGGAAGGCTCGGCCTTATGCAGTGATTTGTTCCTCTTGCCACCTAGTTTCCGTCATACGGTGTTATGTTCCTTGATTTCACGTTCCTTACGGTTGGGTGATTTATGGGACCCCCTTGACAGTTCGCTTTGAATAAGACTCCTCCAGCAAGGCCCAACATTGGTTTTACCATTTGCCACCTAAGCCTTTTTCCCCGGGTTTCGCGAGCCGAGGGTCATCTTATTTAAACCCCGGGCAGTGCTCCTTCGTGCGTTGGTCCAAACTAGAGCACCGTCTTGGGACCATTCCTTGGCAACTTGGATTGCGTCGGTTCTGTCGCTTCGCTTATCCGGTGTGCCACGAGCGAGATATGTGCAGCTCCTATCGGGTTTGTCGGCTGTCAAGGCGGCTTCTTTGGTCTTGTTTTATTCTGTCAAATGTCTTGTAGTCAGGATTCGAGATTGATCGGGTCTTCGGTAGAAGAATATCCTTCGTTGACCGTGAGAGCTTATAATGGGCTAAGTTGGGACACCCTGCGGTATTATCTTTGAAAGCCGTGCCCGCGGTTATGAGGCAGATGGGAATTTGTTAATGTCGGTTGTAGAAAACCGAATTTGACCTCAATTAAAATACACATCAACGCGTGTGTAACCGTGATGGTCTCTTCTCGGCGAGTCCGGAAGTGAACAGTGTTGGAGTAACGTTTGGCGTAAGTAGTTCAGGATCACTTCTTGATCGCTACTAGCTTCACGACCGTGCTTTGCTCCTCTTCTCGCTCTCTTTTGCGAATGTAGCCACCATATATGCTAGTCGGTTGCTGCAGCTCCACCTTACAACTCTGTCCTTCCTATAAGCTTAAGTAGTCTTGATCTCACGGGTGTGAGATTGCTGAGTCCCGTGACTCACAGATTCTACAAAACAGTTTGAGTGCCGGCGATGCGGTCACGGTGGCGCAACCGAGCTCAAGTGGGAGTTCGACGAGGCGTGGTCGTTACTATGTCTTTTCACGATGATCGATAGTGGAGCCGGTTGGGACGATCGGGGATCTGTGTAGCATTTGGGGTATCTTCTTTTATTTTGGTTCCGTGGTCGGACCTTGAGTGTAATCTGAATGATGGATGTTTATTTATGTATTGTGTGAAGTGGCATTTGTAAGCCAACTATGTATCTCTTTCCCTTATGTATTACATGGGTTGTGTGAAGATTACCTCACTTGCGACATTGCTTTCAATGCGGTTATGCCTCTAAGTCATGCCCGACACGTGGGAGATATAGCCGCATCGAGGCGTTCTGACACTGGGAGCTACTTGACTTGGTGCAGCGGTGGTGGATGCTGTCATGACAGCGTCATCAAGCGCTCCGTCTGCATTGAAGGTGTTCGTCGGGCCCTTGCCCGTGCTAAAGTGCACTAGGGCAAGCTGGATGCGGAGAGGCTTGTGCCAGACGGAGCCACCGAAGGGCCATGAGCATCGCATGCCGAAATGTACTATGAGGGCCTCTGAAGGTGCCGCCGAATAAGCGGGTGAGTGCTCAAAGATGTAATTTTGAATAAACTCGCATTTGTTATCTGTCGCTGAAAACTTGTTCGTGTCGCTAAGCAAGCTTATTAATTTAAAATATTACCTTACATGCGGCTGTTTATCAAATTTGAGAGATGGCAAGTCGTTGGCTTCAGCCCCATGCCACAGTCTTTGGGGTGTTGGGATAAACTTGAGCACTCTTGTTCCCATTCTTGGGTCCATCTGAGGCGCTCAACACAGCGAACAAGGCAGCGGACTTATAATGCTTGAACACTCTCACTTACCCATAGAATTCTATAATTTTAAATTTGGCTAAGCCCCTAGTATTCGGAAGACCGAGTTGAGGCGCTATCACGCCTTGGCGGACAATTCGGTTCCTCGCTCTAAGCGGAATAAGTCTTTAGGGACTGAAAAAACCTCTCGAACAGCGACCGGCTCTCGCCCTATCATGACGGTCAGTTTAGCTTTCTCCTTTGAGGGGCTCGACCCAGCATAAGCTGGGGCACAATCACAGTGGTTCTCCGGTGCTACCTTAGCCGATATAGCGGGCGTAAGGTACCAAAACACGGGGCGGAAAACCAACTATTGACCCAAGACATGATTGGAGCCGATTCATATAATGCTATAAGTTAGGTGCCGCACTTGTGAAAGTGTTGGACTTATCACACCATAATTTTGGGATACTTAAGCCCTGGTGTGTTGGCCGTACCAAAGTGTCACGGTTGCAACATGTCATGAAATCAACATATGTATATATAAAGGAAGTAGAGCAATAATAAGCAAAAGCTATGTATTGTTTATTCAAAAAGTCTGCAATGGAAGCGAGCGATACAAATAGTCACGATAAGCAAGGGATGGGACTATCTAACATGTCCCCCTCGGGGGTAAGCTCTTTGGATGATATGTAAAAACAGGTATAATGCTGCATAATAGAGACAACTGAACACTCGGCGTGGCTTTCCGCTTCCTGGCGGTTGCATCGTGAGTTCGGCGATTCAAGTGCGGACAGGACTTCTCAAAGGCGGAGTCCTGAAAGTAAAAAAGGAGGAAAAAGGAAAAGAAAAAGAAATGGCACAAGCAGGGGCCCACAGTGCGGTCGAGCCGCATTCTTGGCATCTTGTTGTCTTGCCCTCCCCATATGCCCATGGTATCTCGGGCGTAATTATGTACCGTAATACTAGCCGCCAATTTCGCGAGGGCTGGGGTTGGGGCGGATTGCTACTCGTGCTTGAGATCGTGCGGGTGGTCTTGTTGCAGGTTACTCGGCGGCGCTTGGCGGTGTCCGGGCGCTTAGTGGCGGACTCGAGAATTTCCGTGAGCTGCTTTGCACCTCCGCGCGAGAACGCCGTATGCTCCTCCGTTCGGGAAGGCGTTCGATGTTTCCATTGACCGTGATTACTCCTCGAGGCCTGGCATATTGAGCTTGAGGTATCGTGGTGCGGCACCGCATTGAACTTTACAAATGCGGTTCGTCCGAAGTAGTGCATGATAGCCGCTATTTGAATGGGGCGATGTCGAAGATTAACTCTTAACCGGAGGTTATTCGGAGATCGAAGACCACTTGAGTGTGGTGAGCCTGTACAATTGGCCTCTACACCGGTATGATGCCTTTGAAGGTCGTCTTTGTAGGTTTAATCCTTGAGGGTCTATGCCCATTTGCGCCTTTGTATCTGATAAAGCAGGTTCAGGCTTCTACCGCTGTCCATTAGGACTACGGTGAGTGAAATCCGTCAATAATTGGGTCAGAACCAATGCGGCGAAGCCGCCGTGGCGGATGCTAGTGGGGTGGTCCCTTGATCGAAGGTGATCGGGTAGGAAGACCATGGGTTGAACTTTGGGCGTGGCTCCATCGCATATCGTCCGTAGTGCGGCTTCCGCTCCCTTTTGGGTATGTGGGTTGCATATATCATGTTCACCGTCCGCTTTTGTGTGGAAAACCTTTCATCCTCTATTGTTTGGCGGCGGGGCTCTTCCTCGTCATCGCTATGCAGCCCCTTGTCATTGAGTTGACACTTAACTTGCTTGCTTGAACACCCAACAATCCCTGTTGGTGTGATTGGCTAGTTTTCGGGTGTGCCATGTATTTGGCTAGCGATCGATATCTCGGTCCAAGTTGGGCCAGGCCTGGGTATTTCTTTTGAATGGCTTCTTCCGTGACGGGTTTAGAGCCTCTGAATCCGGCATTGGCGGCCGTATCTTGATATTATCGCTGTTAATGTGGCGCTTGTTCTTGTTGCGCGCGACCTGCCATTGCTGTCCTTGGTATCCGGACTATCGGGTGTTTGGCCAAGTTGTTGCTTGAGCTAGCCAGCTGTCCTCTCCCGCTTAAAAGCGAGTCATGAGGGTTGTGAGGGCTGCCATAGATTCGGCTTTTCTGTCCTAGGTGCGGGCAAGCCACTCGTCGCGGATGTTATGTTTGAAGGTTGCAAGGGCCTCTGCATCTTGGACGATCAATGATTTGATTTTTGTTTGTTAGGAACCGAGTCAGAATTATGCGGCGATTCTTACGGCTGCTGAATTATGTGGCTAAGGTCATCGGCATCGGTGGTCGCACATATGTTCCTGGAAGTTATCAAGGAATGTGGCTTCGGTCCTCCCAACAACCAATTGATTCTCTTTGGCAAGCTATTGAGCCAATGTCGGGCTGGTCCTTTAAGCTTGAGTGGGAGGTATTTGATGGCATGTAGATCATCAAGCGGGCCATGTCGATATGGAGAGATAGTCCTCGATCCAGACCGCGAGGATCTGTGGTACCATCGTATGATTCGATGTTTGGGCTTGAAGCCCTCGGGATTTGATGATCCATTACTTCATATGTGAAGCATAGTGGGTGTCTTGGCGCCTACGTATTGGGCTATATCACGGCGTAGCTCATATGAGCTTTGTCTCTTGTGTTCGGCCCGGCGGTTTTCTTTGTATCCGTGGCGGTAATCATCCGCATTGCTTGGCGCCCGCGATCCGTGGATCGATCTTGTATGTTTGCCTTATCCTCAATATATCTCATAAGTCGGTAGCGTTTTCCGTGCCTTGGTACTTTTGGCGGCGTCGGGGTGTGGCTTGGCGGAGGGCGAGAGGCTTCTGCATCGCTGACCCGCAGGGTGGCGATCTGCCATGTCATCTTGTTGGTGACTTGGGTGCTTCCTCCTCTAGTCGAGGCAGCGGCCTGCGTTTGGGGTAGCTTTTGGAGGCGTTCGAGTTCATACTCTTGGCTGCAAGGACTTGATCCATCATCGACTAGCAGGTCTTGATCAGCTCTAAGTTGTTGCTGCTTTTCTTGAGGCTGCTTGCCGTGGCTATAAGCTGCGTTTGAAAGCAGCTCTGTTGGCGGGATCCTCGGGCACGACAAACTCGTCGTCGTCGAGGCTTGCCTCATCTTGGAGGGGCGCATAATTATCGTCCTCAACCTCTCTTTACTGCCGCCTTGTCATGCGGGCTTGCTTCTCCCTCCTCCTCTGATTTGAGTCTGCTGGAGGGGTTCTCTTCAACCTTGTCCAGGTGTTATTATCTCCCATGCGGAATCACCGTTTTTATTGTGGCAGGATTTAGGCGGCGCCCGTGGCGTCGGTAACCGGCTGTTCTTGGAGGGTCATCCTCCGTTGTTCCATCGCCGTTCCCATCTTTTGGGATGTCCACCATATATATGTCATATGATGAGGTGGCCTTCCGATTGCCACTGTGGCGTTGGGTCTTGGTGCGTCTCGGCATCGTCGTCCATACCATCGATGTCTTGGTCGTAGTCTAACATGTCGGTTAAATCATCGGCGGTGGCTACAAAGTAGGTGGTGGGTGGGCGTTGAATTTCTTACGTCGTCCGCATCCCAACCTTCTGTCCATAGTCCGGCCAGGGCTCTTCGGATAAAGAGAGACTTTAGTGAATTCAGGATGTCGCCAAAAGCGAGTCTTTGAAAGATGTCGAGGCGATGAACTCCATGACCGGCGCCCAATCGGATTCGATTGGCGGTAGCGGAGGTTGGTCCGGAGAGAGTCCGGCACCACAGGTCTAGGTCTTCATAAAGGACACGGATGGAGTTCGGCTCAATCGCCGTGAGATTATAGCCCCGGTGTCTAACCACTGCGTCCTCGTCGGGAAGCCGGCTCGGATTAAGGGTCGGGCGGATCTGTGCGACCTCGAGCCTTGTTCGGCTGCGAGCTAGATCATGCCCATCGAGGCGATCTTGGCGGCGGCAGCTGCGGCTCGAATCCGTCGAAGATCAAGTCTCCGCGGATATCGGCCGTATAGTTTAAACTTCAAATCGACACGATGGCGGGCGTAGCTTCGATCTGCTCGGATGGCCAAGCGAATTGGTAGCGCGATGCAAAGCCGCCCGAATCTGAAGATCTGTCCGGGGAAAAGTCTCACCTGGACGCGTCGTTATTGATGATCGAAGGAGCCATCGGACCTATCGGTGGCGACACGGAGGAACTCTCAATGAAAGCACCAATGTCGGTGTCAAAACCGGCGGATCTCGGGTAGGGGTCCCGAACTATCGTCTAAGCGGATGGTAACGGAGACAAGGGAACATGATGTTTTTACCCAGGTTGGGCCCTCTCGATGGAGGTAATACCCTACTCTGCTTGATTAATATTGATGATATGGGTAGTACAAGAGTAGATCTACCACGAGATCAAGGAGGCTAAACCCTAAAGCCAGCCTATGGTATGATTGTTGTTAGTCCTACGGACTAAAACCCTCGGTTTATATAGACACGGATAGGTTAGGGTTACTGAGTCGGTTACAATGGTAGGAGATCTACATATCCGTATCGCCAAGCTTGCCTTCACGCCAAGGAAAGTCCCATCCGGACACGGGGCGAAGTCTTCAATCTTGTATCTTCATAGTCTTGGAGTCCGGCCGTGGCGATAGTCCGGCTATCCGGACACCCCTAGTCGGGACTCCTCACTCGTCCCAGCTCTCGCCGCCTCGCTTTGGCCCGCCAGCGCATCAAGCTAACGAGGCGTGTAGTGCCATCTTGGCTAGCTGGCTCTTTGAGTCGATCTTGATGGCGAGTCTTCACGAAGATCTGCATGCCACCGCAGTGCTTGCTGAGTTGGCCTAGAGGCCATGCGTCATGCCAGCAGTGCTCGCCTAGTTGGTGGGCTGGCGGCTGCGTGGGAAAAGCGGTGGAGTCTTGGCAGGTGTGGGCCTGGTTGTGGCCCCGCGGATGTCTCCAGCAAGGGTCTTGCCGCGGCGTCGTGGGCGTCCCGGCAAGGGTCTTGCGAGGTCTCGTGGTATCCTCGGCAAGGATCTCGCCGAGGATCTCATATCGATTCTCATCTAGTCTTGTATGTTCTTGGTCTTCACAAGATCTTCATGCCACCATGGGCGCTTCCGAGCCTTGGTTCCAATGTGGTTGAGGGCGTCAGAACTCTTAGGCTCAAGGGTGGCAGCCCCGCTGGCGTTGGGCAACTTTCCCCGGCAAGGTTCTTGCCAGGGCGTGGCCGCCCCGGCAAGGACCTTGCCGGGGGAGTTTCACCTCGCCCCTCAGCTCTTCATGCTTCGGTCTTGAGCGCGGCTCTGGTAATCTTTGCTTCTTCTACCCGCCAAGCGTGGCCAGGCGTGGGGCTGCGTTGCCGAGCACAAGTAAAAGTGCGAAAGGACCCTACTTTTGTACACCGATAGGAGCCCGGGCCTGGGCCACATATAAGCGTGGGGCGTTATTGGGCCGAGCCGAGCGGTGCTGTGTAGCAGCGGCCAGAGTTTTACTGCATTAATTCCCTCGCTCGTTCGCTTCCCCGACCCGCGTTGAATGTGTGGCGTGGGAATTCGTGCATAGAGCGATTGCGGCATGCATGTGTCACATCAGCGGTAAAAAAGCGGCTCACGCCTTCCCCATAAAAAGAGAAATCGCAGGCGTGGCTCATTTACTAAGTGGACTCGAGCCGTGGCCTTCAAAGGCGCTGTGTTGGGGAGCGTAGTAATTTCAAAAAAATTCCTCGCACGCACGCAAGATCATGGTGATGCGTAGCAACGAGAGGGAGAGTGTTGTCTCGTACCCTCGTAGACCAAAGCGAGCGTTATAACAAGCGGTTGATGTAGTCGTCGTCTTCATGATCCGACCGATCCAAGCACCGAGCGTCGGCACCTCCGAGTTACGCACGTTCAGCTCGATGGCGATCCCGGACTCCGATCCAGCAAAGTGTCGGGGATGAGTTCCGTCGACCTGACGGCGTGGTGGCGATGATGATGCTCCACCGGCGCGGGGCTTCGCCTAAGCTCCACGACGATATGACTTCTCGGCGCGGGGCTTCGCCTAAGCTCATGACGATATGACGAAGTGGAATATGGTGGAGGGGCACCGCTGCGGCTAAGAGCGATCCGTAGATCAACTTGTGTGTCCATGGGGTGCCCCCTGCCCCGTATATAAAGGAGGGAGGGAGGAGGAGGCCGACCCTCTACTATGGCGCGCCATGGGAGTCCTACTCCCACGGGGTAGGATTCCCCTTTCTAGTCAACTAGGAACCCTTCCATGTATTAGGAGTAGGAGAGAAGGAAGGGAAGGGAAAAGGAGAAGGAAGGAAGGCGCCCCCTCCTAGTCAATTCGGACTAGTCAAGGGGAGGCGGCCACCCCTGGCCCTTTTCTCCTTTCCCGTATGGCCCATTAAGGCCCAATACAATTCCCGTAACTCTCGGTACTCGAAAAATACCGAATCACTCGGAACCTTTCGAACTCGAATATAGTCGTCAATATATCGATCTTTCGTCTCGACCATTTGAGACTCCTCGTCATGTCCCGATCTCATCCGGGACTCCGAACTCCTTCGGTACATCAAAACTCATAAACTCATAATACAAGCTGTCGCCGAAACCTTAGCGTGCGGACCCTACGGGTTCGAGAACTATGTAGACATGACCTAGAACTATTCTTGGTCAATAACCAATAAGCGGAACCTGGATGCCCATATTGGCTCCTACATATTCTCGAAGATCTTTATCGGTCAAACCGCATAACAACATCGTTGTTCCCTTTGTCATCGGTATGTTACTTGCGAGATTGATCGTCGGTATCAATACCTAGTTCAATCTCGTTACGGCAAGTCTCTTTACTCGTTCGTAATGCATCATTCCGTAACTAACTCATTAGCTACATTGCTTGCAAGGCTTATAGTGATGTGCATTACCGAGAGGGCCGGAGATACCTCTCCAGACAATCGGAGTGACAAAACCTAATCTCGAAATCGCCAACCCAACATGTACCTTTGGAGACACCTGTAGTACTCCTTTATAATCACCCGATTCGTTGTGGCGTTTGGTAGCACCAAAGTGTTCCTCCGATGGCAGGAGTTGCATAATCTCATAGTTACAGGAACATGTATAAGTCATGAAGAAAGCAATAGCAACATACTAAGCGATCAAGTGCTAGGCTAACTGAATGGGTCATGTCAATCAGATCATTTTCCTAATGATGTGATCCCGTTAATCAAATGACAACTCATGTCTATGGTTAGGAAACATAACCATCTTTGATTAACGAGCTAGTCAAATAGAGGCATACTAGTGACACTCTGTTTGTCTATGTATTCACACATGTATTATGTTTCGGTTAATACAATTCTAGCATGAATAATAAACATTTATCATGATATAAGGAAATAAATAATAACTTTATTATTGCCTCTAGGGCATATTTCCTTGATCTCCCACTTGCACTAGAGTCAATAATCTAGTTCACATCGCCATGTGATTTAACATCAATAGTTCACATCTATATGTGGTTAACACCCATAATTCACATCGACATGTGACCAACACCCAAAGGGTTTACTAGAGTCGATAATCTAGTTCACATCGCTATGTGATTAACACCCAAAGAGTACTAAGGTGTGATCATGTTTTGCTTGTGAGATAATTTTAGTCAGCAGATGCATCACATTGAGCCGTAAGTATTTACAAATTTCTATGTCTACAATGCTCTTGCGGAGCTACTCTAGCTAATTGCTCCCACTTTCAATATGTATCCAGATTGAGACTCGAGTCATCTAGATTAGTGTTAAAACTTGCATCGGCGTAACCCTTTACGGCGAACCTTTTTCACTTCCATAATAGAAACATATCCTTATTCTACTAAGGATAATTTTGACCGCTGTCCATTGATCTACTCCTAGATCACTATTGCACTCCTTGCCAAGCTTAGTGGTAGGGTATGCAATAGATCAGTACACAACATGACATACTTTATAGAACCTATGGCTGATGCATAGGGAATGACTTTCATTCTCTTTCTATCTTCTGCCGTGGTCGGGTTTTGAGTCTTACTCAATCTCACACCTTGTAACACAGGCAAGAACTCTTTCTTTGATTGTTCCATTTTGAACTACTTCAAAATCTTGTCAAGTATGTATTCATTGAAAAACTTATCAAGCGTCTTGATCTATCTCTATAGATCTTGATGCTCAATATATAACAGTTTCACGAGGTCTTTCTTTGAAAAACTCCTTTCAAATACTCCTTTATGCTTTGCAGAATAATTCTACATTATTTCCGATCAACAATATGTCATTCACATATACTTATCGAAATGCTGTAGTGCTCCCTCACTTTCTTGTAAATACAGGCTTCACCAAAGTCTGTATAAAACTATATCTTTGATCACACTATCAAAGCGTTTATTCAACTCGAGATGCTTGCACGGTCCATAGATGGATCGCTGGAGCTTGCACATTTTGTTAGCTCCTTTAGGATTGACAAAACCTTACGGTTGCATCATATACAACTCTTCTTTAATAAATCCATTAAAGAATGTAGTTTTGACATTCATTTGCGATTTCATAAAATGTGGCGATTGCTAACATGATTCGGACAGACATAAGCACCGCTACAGTTGAGTAAATCTCATTGTAGTCAACACCTTGAACTTGTCGAAAACCTTTCTCACGACAAGTCGAGCTTTGTAGATAGTAATACTACTATCGGCATCTGTCTTCCTCTTGAAGATCCATTTATATAATATGGCTTGCCGATCATCGAACAACTCCATCAAAGTCCACACTTTGTTCTCATATATGGATCCCATCTCAGATTTCATGGTCTCAAACCATTTGCGGAATCTGGGCTCATCATCGCTTCCTCATAGTTCGTAGGTTCATCATGGTCTAGTAACATGACTTCTAGAATAGGATTATCGTACCACTCAGTGCGGATCTTACTCTGGAAGACCTCGAGGTTTGGTAACAACTTGATCTGAAGTTTCATGATCATTATCATTAACTTCCTCACTAATTGGTGTAGGAATCTTTGGAACTGATTCTGTGATGAACTACTTTCCAATAAGGGAGAAGGTACAATTACCTCATCAAGTTCTACTTTCCTCCACTCACTTCTTTCGAGAGAAACTTCTTCTCTAGAAAGGATCCATCTTAACAACAAATATCTTGCTTCGGATCTGTGATAGAAGGTGTACCCAATAGTTACCTTTGGGTATTCTATGAAGGCGCATTTCTCGATTTGGGTTCGAGCTTATCGGTGAAAACTTTTCACATAAGCATCACAACTCAAACTTTAAGAAAGCGACAGCTTAGGTTTCTTGCTAAACCATAGTTCATACGGTGTCATCTCAGCAGTTTAGATGGTGCCCTATTAAGCGTGAATGCAGGTGTCTCTAATGCATAACCCCAAAGCGATAGTGGTAAATCGGTAAGATACATCATAGATCGCACCATATCAAAATAAAATGCTGATTCTGACGTTCGGACACACCATAACGTTGTGGTGTTCGGTGGCGTGAGCTGTGAAACTATTCCACATTGTTTTCATTGAAGACCAAACTTCGTAACTCAAATATTCATCTCCACGATCAGATCGCGAAACTTTATTTTCTTGTTGCGATGATTTTCCACTTCACTCTGAAATTCTTTGAACCTTTCAACTATTTCAGACTTATGTTTCATCAAGTAGATATACCCATATCTACTCAAATCATCTTGTGAAGGTCGGAAAAATAACGATACTTGCCACGAGCATCAACACTCATTGGATCGCATACATCGGTATATATGTATTATTTCCAACAAGTCGGTAGCTTGTTCCATTGTTCGGAGAAGCGGAGTTTTAGTCATCTTGCCAAAAAGGCACGGTTACTTAAGCATCAAATGATTCATAACCAAGTGATTCCAAAATCCATCCTTATGGAGTTTCTTCATCGCTTTATACCGATATGACCTAAGCGGCGATTGCCACAAATAAGTTGCACTATCATTATTAACTTTGCATCTTTTGGCATCAATATTATGAATATCGTATCACTACGATCGAGATCAATAAACTATTTTCATTGGGTGTATGACCATGAAGGTTTTATTCATTTAAATAGAACAACAATTATTCTTTGACTTTAAATGAATAACCGTTTTGCAATAAACATGATCAAATCATATTCATGCTCAGCATAAACACCAAATAACATTTATTTAGGTTTAACACTAATCCCGAAAGTATAGGGAGTGTGCGATGATGATCATATCAATCTTGGAACTACTTCCAACACTCATCGTCACTTCCCTTCAACTAGTTTACATTCATTACGCAACTCCGTTTGAGTTACTACTCTTAGCAACGAACGAGTATCAAATACTGAGGGTTGCTATGAACACTAGTAAAATACACATCAATAATCTGTATATCAAATATACCTTTGTTCACTTTGCCATCCTTCTTATCCGCCAAATACTTGGGGTAGTTCCGCTTCGATGACCAGTTCCATTGTAGCAAAAGCACTTAGTCTCGGGCTTAGGTCCAGACTTGGGCTTCTTCACTCAGTAACAACTTGCTTGCCGTTCTTCTTGAAGTTCCCTTCTTCCCTTTGCCCTTTTCCTTGAGACTAGTGGTCTTGTCAACCATCAACACTTGATGTTTTCTTGATTTCTACCTTCGCCGATTTTAGCATCGCGAAGAGCTTGGGAATTATTTTCGTCATCCCTTGCATACTATAGTTCATCACGAAGTTCTAGTAACTTAGTGATGGTGACTAGAAAATACTGTCAATCACTATCTTATCGGAAGATTAACTCCCACTTGATTCAAGCGATTGAAGTACCGGACAATCGAGAACATGCTCACTAGTTGGCGATTCTCCTCCATCTTTTAGCTATAGAACTTGTTGGAGACTTCATATCTCTCAACTCGGGTATTTGCTTATTAACTTCAACTCCTGGAACATCTCATATGGTCCATGGCGTTCAAAACGTCTTTGAAGTCGATTCTAAGCCGTTTAAGCATGGTGCACTAAACTATCAAGTAGTCATCATATTGAGCTAGCCAAGCGTTCATAACGTCGCATCTGCTCCTACAATAGGTCATCACCTAGCGGTGCATCAAGGACATAATTCTTACGTGCAACAATGAGGATAAACCTCAGATCACGGATCCAATCCGAATATTGCTACTAACATTTTTCAATACAATTTTCTCTAGGAACACATATAAAAACACGGGGAAGCAACAACGCGAGCTATTGATCTACAACATAATTTGCAAAATACTACAGGACTAAGTTCATGATAAATTTAAGTTCAATTAATCATATTACTTAAGAACTCCCACTTAGACAGACATCTCTCTAGTCATCTAAGTGATCACGTGATCCAAATCAACTAAACCATAACCGATCATCACGTGAGATGGAGTAGTTTTCAATGGTGAACATCTTATGTTGATCATATCTACTATATGATTCACGCTCGACCTTTCGGTCTCCGTGTTCGAGGCCATATCTGCATATGCTAGGCTCGTCAAGTTTAACTTGAGTATTCTGCGTGTGCAAAACTGGCTTGCACCCGTTGTAGATGGACGTAGAGCTTATCACACCCGATCATCACGTGGTGTGCAGGCACGACGAACTTTGTAGCAGTGCATACTCGGGGAGAACACTACTTGATAATTTTAGTGAGAGATCATCTTATAATGCTACCGTCAATCAAAGCAAGATAAGATGCATAAAGGATAAACATCACATGCAATCAATATAAGTGATATGATATGGTCATCATCATCTTGTGCTTGTGATCTCCATCTCTGAAGCACCGTCGTGATCACCATCGTCACCGGTAGCGACACCTTGATCTCCATCGTAGCATCGTTGTCGTTTCGCCATCTATTGCTTCTCGACTATCGCTACCGCTTAGTGATAAAGTAAAGCAATTACATGGCGTTTGCATTTCATACAATAAGCGACAACCATATGGCTCCTGCCGAGTTGCGATAACCCGGTTACAAAACATGATCATCTCATACAATAAAATATAGCATCATGTCTTGACCATATCACATCACAACATGCCCTGCAAAAACAAGTTAGGCGTCCTCTACTTTGTTGTTGCAAATTTTACGTGGCTGCTACGGGCTTGAGCAAGAACCAATCTCACCTCGCATCAAAACCACAGCGATACTTTGTCAAATAGACTCCGTTTAACCTTCTCAAGGACGGGCGTAGCACTTTCAGTTCAACTAAAGTGAGAGAGCAGACACCCGCCAGCCACCTTTAAGCACGAGTGCTCGTAGCAGTGAAACCAGTCTCGCGTAAGCGTCTGGCGTAATGTCGGTCCGGGCGCTTCATCTCACAATACCGCTGAACCAAAGTATGACATGCTGGTAGGCGGTATGACTTGTATCGCCCACAACTCACTTGTGTTCTACTCGTGCAAAACATCAAACCATAAAACCTAGGCTCGGATGCCCTTGTTGGGAGCGTAGTAATTTCAAAAAAATTCCTCGCACACGCAAGATCATGGTGATGCATAGCAGCGAGAGGAGAGTGTTGTCTCACGTACCCTCGTAGACCAAAAGCGAGCGTTATAACAACGCGGTTGATGTAGTCGTGCGTCTTCACGATCCGACCGATCCAAGCACCGAGCGTCACGGCACCTCCGAGTTACTGCACGTTCAGCTCGATGGCGATCCCGGACTCGATCCAGCAAAGTGTCGGGGATGAGTTCCGTCGACCTGACGGCGTGGTGGCGATGATGATGCTCCACCGGCGCGGGGCTTCGCCTAAGCTCCGACGATATGACTTCTCGGCGCGGGGCTTCGCCTAAGCTCATGACGATATGACGAAGTGGAATATGGTGGAGGGGCACCGCCTGCGGCTAAGAGCGATCCGTAGATCAACTTGTGTGTCCATGGGGTGCCCCTGCCCCGTATATAAAGGAGGGAGGGAGGAGGAGGCGGCCCTCTACTAGGCGGCGCCATGGGAGTCCTACTCCCACGGGAGTAGGATTCCCCTTTCTAATCAACTAGGAACCCTTCCATGTATTAGGAGTAGGAGAGAAGGAAAGGGAAGGAAAGGAGAAGGAAGGAAGAGGCGCCCCCTCCTAGTCAATTCGGACTAGTCCAAGGGAGGCGGCGGCCACCCTTTGGCCCTTTTCTCCTTTCCCGTATGGCCCATTAAGGCCCAATACGAATTCCCGTAACTCTCGGTACTCGAAAATACCGAATCACTCGGAACCTTTCCGAACTCGAATATAGTCGTCAATATATCGATCTTTCGTCTCGACCATTTGAGACTCCTCGTCATGTCCCGATCTCATCCGGGACTCGAACTCCTTGGTACATCAAAACTCATAAACTCATAATACAAGCATCGCCGAAACCTTAAGCGTGCGGACCCTACGGGTTCGAGAACTATGTAGACATGACCTAGAACTATTCTTGGTCAATAACCAATAGCGGAACCTGGATGCCCATATTGGCTCCTACATATTCTCTGAAGATCTTTATCGGTCAAACCGCATAACAACATCGTTGTTCCTTTGTCATCGGTATGTTACTTGCGAGATTGATCGTCGGTATCAATACCTAGTTCAATCTCGTTACCGGCAAGTCTCTTTACTCGTTACGTAATGCATCATTTCGTAACTAACTCATTCTTCATTGCTTGCAAGGCTTATAGTGATGTGCATTACGAGAGGGCCAGAGATACCTCTCCAGAGCAATCGGAGTGACAAAACCTAATCTCGAAATCGCCAACCCAACATGTACCTTTGGAGACACCTGTAGTACTCCTTTATAATCACCCGATTCGTTGTGGCGTTTGGTAGCACCAAAGTGTTCCTCCGGTAGCAGGAGTTGCATAATCTCATAGTTACGAGGAACATGTATAAGTCATGAAAAAAGCAATAGCAACATACTAAGCGATCAAGTGCTAGGCTAACTGAATGGGTCATGTCAATCAGATCATTCTCCTAATGATGTGATCCGTTAATCAAATGACAACTCATGTCTATGGTTAGGAAACATAACCATCTTTGATTAACGAGCTAGTCAAATAGAGGCATACTAGTGACACTCTGTTTGTCTATGTATTCACACATGTATTATGTTTCGGTTAATACAATTCTAGCATGAATAATAAACATTTATCATGATATAAGAAATAAATAATAACTTTATTATTGCCTCTAGGGCATATTTCCTTCAACCTGTGCTTTACGATCAAGGGGTGAAAGCAGTCGCTTCACTTGTCATCTCGATTTTGGCTTGCTCACCACGTGTCCCCCATGCCTCGAAGATGGTAGGCGGTGGATCGCGGGGGCACGGGCCTTAAATGGCGAGGCAGGAAGCAGGGTGCGTCGCTGATTGGGGCAGCGAGTCGGTCTCGATTCCCTCGCCTGGCGGCGGATTAGTTAAGTGGGATGGCGAGCCCGGCCGCCCTTTATAAGAAGGGAGGATGGCACCCTCAATTCTTCATTATTCATCTCCTTCCACCTTGGCTCCTTCCTTCCTTTTGTTATGGCGGGAGGCGCGGCACTCCGATGGCGGCGAAGAGGTCTCTGCTCGATAGTGTGCTCCTCTTTCCCAAGAGCTCGTGGCGGAGCCAGCCATGAGAGGAAGGGGAGGCGAGCGAGCGATCGTGGCGCTCGGGGAAGGGGAGGACGGGGCGGCGCACCGGCCTCGCCTCTGCCAGCGGCCCCTCCCCCAATGGAGGGCCACGTCGGAGACCAGCTCTGTGAATTCGTCATTAGGCTGCACAGGCCAGTGCGCCATCGTCTTCGTCTTCCTACTCCGTTCGATCGTGAGATGGAGCTCGACCCACCACAGGCTTTGAGGCTGCATATGAGGGGCTGCGGGAATGGCAGCATGTGGGTCGACGTCGACTAACCCGCACCTCACGTCATGTATCTTAAGTCGTGGATGGGCGACCTTGGCTCGTGCCCACTTTGCTGTCGGAGGGCTCGTTCTCCACTTCAAATTAATGGAGAATGGCCTGCTCTCCGTCAAGGTCTTTGGGCGCAGGAACTCGCCTAAGATGTTGCGTGGAGAGCTCTTCCGATGATGAAAACTCCTCCTCAAGCGGGAGTAGCGAGGAGGACAGCGGCGTCAAGCGGGAGGGGCGACCCGACTCCGGCCGCGCCGCCCTCCTCCCTCGGCCCAGCGCCTTGCGAGGTCTTCCTCGTCAAGCTCTCCATCAGCGTGTTCCCCGTCGCCTCCTTTTGCCTTCACTGCTTTGGGAGAAAGGGGCAAGCTGGGATCACGGGGCACTTATCTTTTAGTTTTTTAAGCTGCGGGCATTAAATCGATTTAAACCTTGTAATCCCCTTGCCCATGTTTACATTTCGTATGAAGGCATACTTGTTTGGAATGTATTAATGAAAAAGGGTGCTTGTCGGGTTCTTTGATGCGTGAGCAAGGCCCATGCCAAGAATGAATCCTTGTTATTCCTAAGATAAACATTATCGCCGGCAACAGGCCTTGCCGTCACCTCACTTCATAATACATTGTGTACTCACGCTCTCGGTGGAGGCGGTAGTAGGATTAGGCCCTTCGTTTGCTCCTTGTCACATAACTACAACCAAGTTCTGGCCTCTGAGAATAGTTCTTGGGCACGGGAAAGGGGGAGCATGGTGGCCCAGGAATAAACGAGGCTTCATACGTCCCAGTTCCATACGGAAATGCATAACAGGGGATAAAATACTTATCTGAATCTGCAGCCCCTGGCAACCTTGGCTTGCCGTGGTTGGATGCTTGAATCTGCAGCCCCCGGCAATGGCTTGCCGGGGTCGAGGATGTCGATCCGTCTCCCTGCCTTTAAATGGCTTGGCAGAAACGCCTGTGCAGCCTGCGAACCAAAGAAATGACTGGAACAAACTGAAAGACACACACCTGACCTCTATGCTAGGGGTTATTTGCTGCTGAGCACTATCAACCCTACCAAAGAGAGAGACTCAACCTAGCATGCATGCTAAAACTTACGGCGCCCGATGCTTCATTTATTTATGCTCCAGTGCTGCGCCTAGCTCTGTACAAAGGTTACATGCCTCGTCGGCAAGAGCTTGTACAAAATGTGGTTTGCGGGAGGCTCGGCAAGCGCCTCATGGGTAAAACTTACGAAAGATGCTCGATGTTCAGGAATTGCTCATTGGGATACCATCTTCCTCTTTCTTGTCGCGGCTGACGGGCCTCTCTTGTTAGTTATCTTTGCGCGCTGACCCGTTGGCGCCATGCTTTTGCGGACCCTCGGCACCATCGACCCTTCTCCTTGTCCGCACTTGAATAGCGGGTGAGTGCTCCAGATGTATTTTTGAATAAACTAGCATTTGTTATCTGTGCGGCACAGAAAACTTGTTCATTGTCATCGCTAAGCAGCTTATTAATTAAAATAATTACCTTAAATGCGGCTGTTTATCAAATTTGAGAGATGGCAAGTGAATTTATTCCAGCCCCCATGCCACCAGTCTTTGGTCATTGGGGATAAACGGCCTCTTGTTCATTCTTGGGTCCATCTGAGGGCGCTCAACACAGCGAACTCTGAGCATGGGACTTATAATGTGAACACTCCTTACCCATAGAATTCTATAATTTTAAATTTGGCTAAGCCTATAGCCGAGGAAGACCGAGTTGAGGCGCTATCACCTTAATGGGACAATTCCGGTTCCAAAGCTCTAAAGCGGAATAAGTCTTTAAGGACTTTGAAAAACCTCTCGAGCAATGAAACCTCGCCTATCATGACGGTCAGTTTAGCTTTCTCCAACGAGGCTCGACCCGGCATAGCGGGGCACAATCACAGTGGTTCTCCGGTCTTAGCGTATAGCGGGCGTAAGGTACCAAAACAGGGCAGAGCCAACTATTGACCCAAGACATGATTGGAGCCGATTCATATAATGCTATAAGTTCGATTGCGCACCCCAATGAGGTGTTCAGACTTATCACACCATAATTTGGGATATGGCCCACAGCGGTGGTTGGCGTACCAAAGTGTACGGTTGCAACATCATGAAATCAACATGTATATATAAAGGAAGTAGAGCAATAATAAGCAAAAGCTATGTATTGTTTATTCAAAAATCGCAATGGAAGCGAGCGATACAAATAGTCGATAAGCAAGGGATGGGACCTCATGTCCCCTCGAGGGTAGTGCTTTTGGATGATATAAAGCAGGTATAATGCTGCATAATAGAACCTTTGAACACTTCGGCGTGGCTTTCCGCTTCCTGGCGGTTGCATCGTGAGTTCGGCGATTCAAGTGCGGACAGGACTTCTCAAAGGCGAGTCAAAGTAAGGAAAAAGGAAAAGAAAAAAATGGCACAAGCGGGCCACAGTGCGGTCGAGCGCATTCTTGGCATCTTGTTGTCTGCCCTCCCCATATGCCATGGTATCTCCGGGCGTAATTATGTACCGTAATACTAGCTTACAATTCGAGGAGCTGGGGTTGGGGGGATTACTAGGTGCAGATAGTGCTTGGTGGTCTTGTTGCGGTTACTCCGAAGCGCTTGGCGGTGTCCGGGCTTAGTGGCGGACTCGAGAATTTCCGTGGTGCTTTGCACCTCGCCGCGAAGACATGTATGCTCCTCAGTTCGGAGAAGGCGTTCGATGTTCCATTGACCGTGATTACTCCTCGAGGGCTGGCATATTGAGCTTGAGGTCGCGTGATGCGGCCGCATTGAACTTTACCGTCACGGTTCGTCAAAATGATGCGCTTGACTGCGGAATGGGGCGATATCGAAGATGCTCTTCGCCGGATTATCGGAGATCGAACCACCGAGTGTGGTGAGCCTGTACAATTGGCCTCTACACCGGTATGATGCCTTTGAAGGTCGTCTTTGTAGTTAATCCTTGAGGGTCTATGCCCATTTTACTTGTATCACGATAAGCGAGTTAGAACTTCTACGCTGTCCATTAGGACTACGGTGAGTGAAATCCGTGTTGGGTCAGAACCAATCGGCGAAGCCTGCCAGCAGATGCTAGTGGGGTGGTCCTTGATCGAAGGTGATGGGTGAGGAAGACCATGGGTTGAACTTTGGCGGCTGGCTCCGCCATATCGTCCGTGGTGCGGGCTTCCGCTCCCTTTTGGGTATGTGGGTTGCATATCATGTTCACCGTCCCACTTTGTGTGGGAAAACCTTCTGTCCTCTATTGTTTGGCGGTAGGGCTCTTCCCTGCGTCATCGCTAGCAGACCCCTTGTCATTGAGTTAAGCATAACTTGCACGCGCTTGACACAACAATCCTGTTGGTGTGATTGGTAGTTTTGGTTATGCCATGTATTTGCTGGCGATCGAGTATCTGCGGTCCAAGTTGGACCTGAGTATTTCTTTTGAATGGCTTCTTGACCCGGGTTTAGAGCCTCTGAATCCGGCATTGGGCGTATCTTGATTATTATCGCTGTTAATGTAGGCGCTTGTTCTTGTTGCGGCCGCGACCACCATTCTGTCCTTGATATCAGGACTATCGGGGTGTTTGGCCAAGTTGTTGCTTGAGCTAGCCAGCTGTCCTCTCCCGCTTTAAAAGTCATGAGGTTGTGAGGGCTGCCATAATTCGGCTTTTCTGTCTAGGTGCTTGGGCAAGCCACTCGTCGCGGATGTTATGTTTGAAGGTTGCAACCTCTGCATCTTGTGATCGATGATTTGATTTTTGTTTGTTAGAACCGGAGTCAATTGTCGGCGATTCTTCTGCTCTTGAATTATGTGGCTAAGGTCATGTCTGGTGATACATTATGTTCCTGGAAGTTATCAAGAATGTGCTTCGGTCCTCCCAACAACAGCAGTTCTGGCGGCAAGCTATTGAGCCAATGTCGGGCTGGTCCTTTAAGCTTGAGTGGGAGGTATTTGATGGCATGTAGATCATCAAGCGGGCCATGTCGATATGGAGAGATATCCTCGATCCGAATAGCGAATCGTGGTACCATCGTATGATTCGATGTTCACGGGCGAAGCCCTCGAGGATTTGATGATCCATTACTTCATATGTGAAGCATAGTGGGTGTCGGCGCCTCTTGTATTGGGCTATATCGGCGTAGCTCATGGCTTTGTCTCTTGTGTTCGGCCCGGGTTTTCATATCCGTGTGACGGTAATCATCCGCATTCTTTGGCGCGCGATCGTAGATCGATCTTGTATGTTTGCCTTATCCTCAATATATCGCAAGTCCAGCGTTTTCGTGCCTTGGTACTTTTGGCGGCGTCGGGGTGTGGCGAAGCGGAGGGCGAGAGGCTTCTCAGTCATGACCCGCAGGGGTGTGATGCTGCCATGTCATCTTATTTGGTGACTTGGGTGCTTCCTCCTCTAGTGAGGCAGCAGCCTGCGTTGGGGTAACTTTTGGAGGCGGAGTTCATACTCTTGGCTGCAGGACCAGTCCATCAGCCATGCGGTCTTGATCAGCTCTAAGTTGTTGCTGCTTTTTCTTGAGGCTGCTTGGTGGCTATAAGCTTGCGTTTGAAGCGCTCTGTTGGCGGGATCCTCGAGGCCGACAAACCGTGGTCGTCGAGGCTTGCCTCATCTTGGAGGGGAGGCGCATAATTATCGTCCTCAACCTCTCTTTACTGCCGCCTTGTCATGCGGGCTTACTTCTCCTCCTCTGCTTGTTGAGTCTGCTTTGGAGGGGTTCTCTTGACTTGTCCGAGGTGTTATTATCTCCCATGCGGAATCATTTTTTGTGGCAGGATTTAGGCGGCCCAGCCGTGACGTCAGCCGGCTGTTCTTGGAGGGTCATCCTCCGTTGTTCCATCGCCGTTCCCATCTTTTGGGATGTCCACCATATATATGTCATATGATGAGGTGGCCTTCCGTGCCACAATGGCGTTGGGTCTTGAGTGGTCTCGGCATCCGTCATACCATCGATGTCTTGAATTCGTATCTACATGTCGGTTAAATCGTAATGATGGCTACAAAGTAGGTGGTGGGTGGGCGTTGAATTTCTTAAATCGTCCGCATCCCAACCTTCTGTCCATAGTCGGCGGGGCTCTTGGATAAGAGAGAGACTTTAGTGAATTCGGGATGTCGCCAAAGAAGCGAGTCTTTGAAAGATGTAAAGGCAGTGAACTCCATGGCCGGCTTGTCGGATTCGATTAGCGGCGCGGAGGTTGGTCGGAGAAAGTCCGGCACCACAGGTCTAGGTCTTCATAGGGACACGGATGGAGTTCGGCTCAATCGCCGTAGAGATTGTAGCCCCAGTGTCTAACCACTGGTCTCGTCGAGAAACTTGACTCCGGATTAAAGTCCGGGCCGGATGCATTCGACCTCGAGAACCTTTGACCGGCTGCGAGCTAGATCATACCCATCGAGGCAGTCTGTTGGCAGCTGCGGCCTCGAATCCGTCGAAGATCAAGTCTCCGCGGATATCGGCGTATAGTTTAAACTTCCGTCGACCTGATGGCGGAAGCGTAGCTTCGATCCTCGGATGGCAGCGAATTGTAGCGCGATGCAAAGCCGCCCGAATCTGAAGATGTCAGGGAGAAAAGTCTCACCACTGGACAGCGTCGTTATTGATGATCGAAGGACCGCTCGGGACCCTATCGGTGGCGACCGCAGGAACTCAATAAACACCAATGTCGGTGTCAAAAGCGGATCTCGGGTAGGGGTCCCGAACTATCGTCTAGGCGGATGGTAACGGAGACAAGAACATGATGTTTTTAGGTTGGGCCCTCTCGATGGAGGTATACCCTACTCCTCGCTTGATTAATATTGATGATATGGGTAGTACAAAGTAGATCTACCACGAGATCAAGAGGCTAAACAAAGCCAGCCTATGGTATGATTGTTGTTAGTCTCTGACTAAAACCCTCGGTTTATATAGACACGGATAGGTTAGGGTTACCGAGTCGGTTACAATGGTAGGAGATCTACATATCCGTATGTAAAGCTTGCCTTCCACGCCAAGGAAAGTCATCAGGACGCGGAATGAAGTCTTCAATCTTGTATCTTCATAGTCTTGGAGTCGGCGTGGCGATGGTCAGGCTATCCGGACACCCCTAGTCAGGGACTCCCTCACTCGTCAGCTCTCCCGCCTACTTTGGCATCAGCGCATCAAGCTAACGGGCGTGTAGTGCCATCTTCAGCTAGCTCTTTGAGTGATCTTGATGGCGGAGTCTTCACGAAGATCTGCATGCCACCGCAGCAGTGCTTGCTGAGTTGGCCTAGAGCCGCTGCGTGCATCCAGTGCTCGCCTAGTTGGTGGGCTTTGGCGGCTGCGTGGGAAAAGCGGTGGAGTCTTGGCAGTGTGGGCACGGTTGTGGCCCGCGGATGTCTCCAAAAGGGTCTACCCTTGGCGTCGTGGGCGTCCCGGCAAAGGGTCTTCGCAGTCTCGTGGTATCCTCGGCAGGATCTGCGCCGAGATCTCATATCTGATTCTCATCTAGTGTATGTTCTTGGTCTTCACAAGATCTTCATGCCACCATGGGCGCTTCCAGAGAGCCTTGGTTCCAATGTGGTTGAGGCCCAGTCTTAGGCTCAAGGGTGGCAGCCCATTTGGCGTTGAAGCAACTTTCCCGGCAAGAGTTCTTGCGAGACGCGAAACCGCCCGGCAAGACCTTGGGGGAGTTCCTACCCTCGGCTCTTCATGCAGGTCTTGAGCACGGCTCTGGTAATCTTTGCTTCTTCTACCCTTAAAGCGTGGCCGCAGGCGTGGGGCTGCGTGCAGAGAGCACAAGTAAAGAATCTGAAAAGGACCCCTACTTTGTACACGATAAGGAGCGAACTGGGCCTATAAGCGTGGGGCGTTGGGCCGAGCCGAGCGGTGCAGTAGCCGAGTTTTTACTGCATTAATTCCCTCGCTCGTTCGCTTCCCCGACCGCGTTGAATGTGTGGCGTGGGGGAATTCGTGCATGGGCGATTCTTGACATGCATGCCTCGGTAAAGAAAGCGGCTCACGCCTTCCCATAAAAAGAAAGCGAAATCGTGGCTCATTTACTAAGTGGACTCGAGCCGTGGCCTTCAAGGCGCTGTGTTGGGAGCGTAGTAATTTCAAAAATTCTCTGCACGAATCATGGTGATCGCATAACGAGAGGAGAGTGTTGTCTCGTACCCTCGTGACCAAAAGCGAGCGTTACTATGATTGTTGATGTAGTCGTCGTCTTCATGATCCGCGATCCAAGCACGCGAGCGTCGGGCACCTCCGAGTTCTACCGCGTTCAGCTCGATGGCGATCCCGGACTCGATCGGCAAAGTTCGGGGATGAGTTCCGTCGGCAGCGGCGTGGTGGCGATGATGATGCTCCACCGGAGGCTTCGCCTAAGCTCTGACGATATGACTTCTCCGTGCGAGGCTTCGCCTAAGCTCCTGACGATATGACGAAGTGGAATATGGTGGAGGGCACGCACTGACTAAGGCGATCGTAGATCAACAGTGTGTGTGGGGTGCCCCCTGCCCCGTATATAAAAGTGGAGGGAGGAGGGCGGCCCTCTCTATAAGCGCGCAGGAGTCCTACTCCCACGGGTGATTCCCCTTCCTAGTCCAACTAGGAACCCTTCCATGTAGTAGGAGAAGGAAGGAAGGTGCGCCCTCCTAGTCAATTCGGACTAGTCAAGGGAGAATGCGTACCTTTGGCCCTTTCTCTCCTTTCCCGTATGGCCCAATAGGCCCAATACGAATTCCAACTCTCGGTACTCGAAAATACCGAATCACTGGAACCTTTCCGAACTCGAATATAGTCGTCAATATATCGATCTTTACGTCTCGACCATTTGAGACTCCTCGTCTCATCATGATCTCATCAAGGGACTCCGAACAAACTTGGTACATCAATACTCATAAACTCATAATATAGCATCGTCATAAATAGCGTTAGCGTGCGGACCCTCTGGGTTCGAGAACTATGTAGACATGACCTAGAACTATTCTTGGTCAATAACCAATAAGCGGGACCTGGATGCCCATATTGGTTCCTACATATTCTTGAAGATCTTTATCGGTCGAACCGCGCCAACGACATCATTGTTCCTTTGTCATCGGTATGTTACTTACAGAGATTCGATCGTTGGGTATCAATACCTAGTTCAATCTCGTTACATGCGAATCTCTTTACTGAATTCCGTAATACATCATCTCTGTAACTAACTTATTAGTCACAGTAGCTTGCAAGGCTTATGTGATGTGTATTGCCGAGAAGGCCTAGAGATACCTCTCCGAGCAATTGGAGTGACAAATCCTAATCTCAAATACGCCAACCCAACATACGCCTTTGGAGACACCTGTAGTACTCCTTTATAATCACCCGAATTCGTTGTGGCGTTTGATAGTACCAAAAGTGTTCCTCGAGGTAAGCGGGAGTTGCATAATCTCATAGATTATAGGAACATGTATAAGTCATGGAAGAAAGCAATAGCAATATACTAAGCGATCAAGTGCCAAGCTATACGGAATGGGTCATGTCAATCAGATCATTCAACTAATGATGTGACCCAGATTAATCAAATGACAACTCCTGTCTATGGTTGAGAACACTTAACCATCTTCGATTAACATAAAACTAGTCTAGTAGAGAGCATGCTAGTGACGCTCTGTTTGTCTATGTATTCACACATGTATTATGTTTCCGGTTAATACAATTCTAGCATGAATAATAAACATTTATCATGATATAAAGAAATAAATAATAACTTTATTATTACCTCTAGGGCATATTTCCTTCAGGTCTCCCACTTGCACTAGAGTCAATAATCTAGTTCACATCAATCATGTGATTTAACATCAATAGTTCACATCTATATGTGGTTAACACCCATAGATTCACATCGACATGTGACCAACACCCAAAAGGTTTACTAGAGTCCAGTAATCTAGTTCACATCGCTATGTGATTAACTTTAAAGAGTACTAAGGTGTGATCATGTTTTTGCTTGTGAGATAATTTTAGTCAGCAGGTCACATTCAGGGCAGTAAGTATTACAAATTTCTATGTCTACAATGCTCTGCGCCTGAGCTACTCTAATAATGCTCCACTTTCAATATGTATCAGATTGAGACTCGAGTCATCTGATTAGTGTTAAAACTTGCATCGGCGTAACCTTTGACGAGACCTTTTTCACTTCCATAATAGAAACATATCCTTATTCTACTAAGGATAATTTTGACCGCTGTCCATTGATCTACTCCTAGATCATTGCACTCCTTGCCAAGCTTAGTGGTAGGGTATGCAATAGATCTAGTACAAACATGACATACTTTATAGAACCTATGGTATGATAGGGAATGACTTTCATTCTCTTTCTATCTTCTGCGTGGTGGGTTTTGAGTCTTACTCAATCTCACACCTTGTAACGAGCAAGAACTCTTTCTTTGATTGTTCCATTTGAACTACTTCAAAATCTTGTCAAGGTATGTATTCATTGAAAAACTTATCAAGCGTCTTGATCTATCTCTATAGATCTTGATGCTCAATATATACAGATTTCAAGGTCTTTTCTTTGAAAACTCCTTTCAAATACTCCTTTATGCTTTGCAGAATAATTCTACATTATTTCCGATCAACAATATGTCATTCACATATACTTATCGAAATCTTAGTGCTCCCACTCACTTTCTTGTAAATCAGGGCTTCACCAAAATGCATGTAAAACTATATCTTTGATCACTATCAAAGCGTTTATTCTAACTCGAGATGCTTGCAGTCCATAGATGGATCGCTAGAGCTTGCACATTTTGTTAGCTCCTTTAGGATTGACAAAACCTTACGGTTTGCATCATATACAACTCTTCTTTAATAAATCCATTAAAGAATGTAGTTTTGACATTCATTTGCGATTTCATAAAATGTGGCGATTGCTAACATGATTCAGGACAGACATAAACGCATACGAGTTGAGTAAATCTCATTGTAGTCAACACCTTGAACTTACGAAAACCTTTCTCGACAAGTCGAGCTTTAGATAGTAATACTACTATCACATCATCTTCCTCTTGAAGATCCATTTATATAATGGCTTGCGATCATCGAACAACTCCATCAAAGTCCACACTTTGTTCTCATATATGGATCCCATCTCGATTTCATGGTCTCAAACCATTTACGGAATCTGGGCTCATCATCGCTTCCTCATAGTTAGTAGGTTCATCATGGTCTAGTAACATGACTTCTAGAATAGGATTATCGTTACCACTCAGTGCGGATCTTACTCTGGAAGACCTCACGAGGTTTAGTAACAACTTGATCTGAAGTTTCATGATCATCATCATTAACTTCCTCACTAATTGGTGTAGGAATCCTGGGCTGATTCTGTGATGAACTACTTTCCAATAAGGAGAAGGTACAATTACCTCATCAAGTTCTACTTTCCTCCCACTCACTTCTTTCAGAGAAACTTCTTCTCTAGAAAGGATCCATCTTAACAACAAATATCTTGCTTCGGATCTGTGATAGAAGGTGTACCCAATAGTTACCTTTGGGTATTCTATGAAGGCATTTTCTCGATTTGGGTTCGAGCTTATCGGTGGCTTTTTACATAAGCATCACAACTCAAACTTTAAGAAGCAGCGACTTAGGTTTCTTTTAAACCATAGTTCATACGGTGTCATCTCAGCAGTTTAGATGGTGCCCTATTAGCGTGAATCAGCTGTCTCTAATGCATAACCCCAAAGCGATAGTGGTAAATCGGTAAGATACATCATAGATCGCACCATATCAAAATAAAATGCTGATTCTGACGTTCGGACACACCATAATTGTGGTGTTCGGTGGCGTGAGCTGTGAAACTATTCCACATTGTTTTCATTGAAGACCAAACTGTAACTCAAATATTCATCTCCACGATCAGATCGCGAAACTTTATTTTCTTGTTGCGATGATTTTCCACTTCACTCTGAAATTCTTTGAACCTTTCAACTATTTCAGACTTATGTTTCATCAAGTAGATATACCCATATCTACTCAAATCATCTTGTGAAGGTGGAAAAATAACGATACTTACGAGCATCAACACTCATTGGATCGCATACATCGGTATATATATGTTATTTCCAACAAATCTGTTGCTCGCTCCATTGTTAGGAGAGCGGAGTTTTAGTCATCTTGCCCAAGAGGCATGGTTACGCAAGCATCAAGTGATTCATAATCAAGTGATTCCATCCACATGGAGTTTCTTCATGCTTTACACAATATGACCTAAGCAGCGATTGCCACAAATAAGTTGCACTATCATTATTAACTTTGCATCTTTTGGTTCAATATTATGAATATGTATCACTATGATCGAGATCAACAAACCATTTTTTGGTGTGTGACCATAGAAGGTTTTATTCATGTAAGCAGAACAACAATTGTTCTCTAACTTAAATGAATAACCGTATTGCAATAAACATGATCAAATCATATTTGCTCCATGAGACGCAAATAACATTTATTTGGCTTTCAACACTAATCTAGAAAATATAGGAGTGTGTGATGATGATCATATCAATCTTGGAACTACTTTCAACACTCGCCGTCACTTCCCCTTCAACTAGTCTCTGTTCATTACGCAACTCCTGTTTGAGTTACTAATCTTAGCAAGCGGACAGTATCAAATACCGAGGGTTACTCTAAACACTAGTAAAGTACACATCAATAACATGTATATCAAATATACCTTTGTTCACTTTGCCATCCTTCTTATCCATGAAATACTTGAGGTAGTTCCGCTTCGATGACCAGTTCCATTGCAGCAAAAGCACTTAGTCTCGGAGCTTAGGTCGGACTTGGGCTTCTTCACTCGAGTAACTTGCTTGCCATTCTTCTTGAAGTTCCCCTTCTTCCCTTTGCCCTTTTCCTTGAAACTAGTGGTCTTGTCAACCATCAACACTTGATGTTCTTCTTGATTTCTACCTCCAGCGATTTCAGCATCGCGAAGAGCTTGAGAATATTTTGAGTCATCCCTTGCATATTATAGTTCATCACGAAGTTCTACTAACTTAGTGATGGTGACTAAAAGAATTCTGTCGATCACTATCTTATACGGAAGATTAACTCCCACTTGATTCAAGCGATTGTAGTACTCGGACAATCTGAGCACATGCTCACTAGTTGAGCGATTCTCCTCCATCTTTTAGCTATAGAACTTGTTGGAGACTTCATATCTCTCAACTCGGGTATTTGCTTGAAATATTAACTTCAACTCCTGGAACATCTCATATGGTCCATAGCGTTCAAAACGTCTTTGAAGTCCGATTCTAAGCCGTTTAAGCATGGTGCACTAAACTATCAAGTAGTCATCATATTGAGCTAATAAGCGTTCATAACGATGCATATACGCTCCTGCAGCAAAATACATCACCTAGCGGTGCATCAGGACATAATTTTTACGTGCGACAATGAGGATAAACCTCATATCACGGATCCAATCCATAATACTGCTAACATCTTTCAACACAATTTTCTCTAGGAACATATCAAAATAAACAGAAGCTTAACAACACGAGCTATTGATCTACAACATAATTTGCAAAATACTACCAGGACTAAGTTCATGATAAATTAAAGTTCAATTAATCATATTACTTAAGAACTCCCACTTAGGCAGACATCTCTCTAGTCATCTAAGTGATCACGTGATCAAATCAACTAAACCATAACCGATCATCCGTGAGATGGAGTAGTTTTCAATAGTGAACATCTTATGTTGATCATATCTACTATATGATTCACGCTCGACCTTTCGGTCTCGTGTGTTGAGGGGCCATATCTGCATATGCTAAGCTCGTCAAGTATAACTTTAGTATTCGGCGTGTGCAAAAGCGCTTGCACCCGTTGTAGATGGACGTGAGAGCTTATCACCCGATCATCACGTGGTGTGCAGGCACGACGAACTTTAGCAGCGGTGCATACTCGGGGAGAACACTTCTTGATAATTTTAGTGAGAGATCATCTTATAATGCTACCGTCGATCAAAGCAAGATAAGATGCATAAAGGATAAACATCACATGCAATCAATATAAGTGATATGATATGGTCATCATCATCTTGTGCTTGTGATCTCCATCTCGAAGCTTACCGTCATGATCACCATCGTCACGGCGCGACACCTTGATCTCCATCGTATCGTTGTCGTCTACTTCAACCAATCTATATCTTCTCTCATTCTCGCTACAGCAGTGATAAAGTAAAGCAATTACATGAGGTTGCATTGCATACAATAAGCGACAACCATATGGCTCACTGCGATTGCTTGATAACTTCGGTTACAAAACATGATCATCTCATACAATAAAATATATCACGTCTTGACCATATCACATCACAACATGCCTGCAAAAACAAGTTAGGCGTCCTCTACTTTGTTGTTGCAAGTTTTAAATGGCTTTTCACGGGCTGAAGCAAGAACCGTTCTCACCTCGCATCAAAACCACAGCGATACTTTGTCAAATAGACTCCGTTTTAACCTTCTCAAGGACGGCAGGCGTATACCTCGAGTTCAACTAAAGTTGAAAGAACAGACACCCGCCGACACCTTTATGTACAAGTGCTCGTAGCAGTGAAACCGGTCTCAGCGTAGCGTGTCTGCGTAATGTCGGTCCGGGCAGCTTCATCTCCAATACCGCTGAACCAAAAGTATGACATCTTTGGTAGGCGTGTATGACTTGTATCGCCCACAACTCACTTGTGTTCTACTAAGTGCAAAACATCAAACCATAAAAACCTGGCTCGGATACCCTTTGTTGGGGAGCGTAGTAATTTCAAAAATTTCCCTGAACACATAAGACCATGGTGATGGCATAGCATAGCGAGAGGAAGTGTATGTCCACGTACCCTCGTGAGCCGTGGCGGGCGTTATAACACAGCGGTTGATGTGATCGTCGTCTTCACGATCCGACCGATCCAAAAACGCAGCGTCACGGCACCTCCGGGTTCTGTTACGTTCAGCTCGATGGCGATCCCGGACTCCGATCCGGCAAAGTGTAGGGATGAGTTCCGTCGACCGCGACGAGCGTGGTGGCGATGATGATGCTCCACCGGCGCGAGCGCGCCTAAGCTCAGCGGCGATATGACTTCTCGGTAGCGAAGCTTCGCCTAAGCTCATGACGATATGACGAAGTGGAATATGGTGGAAGGGCACCGCTGCAGCTAAGAGCGATCCGTAGATCAACTTGTGTGTCCATGGGGTGCCCCTGCCCCCGTATATAAAGGAGTGGAGGAGGGAGGCCGGCCCTCTGTATGGCGGCGCCCTAGAAGTCCTACTCCCGCAAGAATGGATTCCCCTTTCCTAATCAACTAGGAACCCTTCCATGTAGTAGGGTAGGAGAGAAGGAAGGAAGAGAAAGGAGAGGGAAGGAAGGGTGCCCCCCTCCCTAGTCAATTCGGACTAGTCAAGGGGAGGAGTGCGGCCACCCTTACCAGCCCTTTCTCTCCTTTCAATGTGGCCCAAAGAGGCCCAATCAATTCTCGTAACTCTCGGTACTCGAAAATACCGAATCACTCGGAACCTTTCCGAACTCCGAATATAGTCGTCCAATATATCGATCTTTACGTCTCGACCATTTGAGACTCCTCGTCATGTCCCGATCTCATCCGGGACTCCGAACTCCTTCGGTACATCAAAACTCATAAACTCATAATATAAGCATGTCATGAAACCTTAGCGTCGCGGACCCTACGGGTTAGAGAACTATGTAGACATGACCTAGAACTATTCTTGGTCAATAACCAATGCGGGACCTGGATGCCCATATTGGCTCCTACATATTCTCACGAAGATCTTTATCGGTCGAACCGCATAACAACATCGTTGTTCCCTTTGTCATCGGTATGTTTACTTGCAGAGATTCGATCGTCGGTATCAATACCTAGTTCAATCTAGTTCAGCAGAAGTCTCTTTACTCGTTACTGTAATGCATCATCCCAACCAACTCATTGGTCACATTGCTTGCAAGGCTTATAATGATGTGCATTACGGGAAGGCCAGAATACCTCTCCAGAGCAATCGGGTGACAAAACCTCAATCTCAAAATCGCCAACCCAACATCTGCCTTTGGAGACACCTGTAGTACTCCTTTATAATCACCCGATTACGTTGTGGCGTTTGGTAGTACCAAAGTGTTCCTCCGGTGGCAGGAGTTGCATAATCTCATAGTTACGGGAACCTCTATAAGTCATGGATAAAAGCAATAGCAACATACTAAGCGATCAAGTGCTAAGCTAATGGAATGGGTCATGTCAATCAGATCACTCAACTAATGATGTGACCTTGTTAATCAAATGACAACTCCTTTGTCTATGGTTAGGAAACTTAACCATCTTTGATTAACAAGCTAGTCTAAAAGAGGCATACTAGTGACACTCTGTTTGTCTATGTATTCACACATGTATTATGTTTCCGGTTAATACAATTCTAGCATGAATAATAAACATTTATCATGATATAAGGAAATAAATAATAACTTTATTATTACCCCTGAGGGCATATTTCCTTCAACTGTGCCCCACGATCAGGGGTGACAGTCTTCACTTGTCATCTCGATTTTGCTTGCTCACCACGTGTCCCATGCCTCGAAGATGGTAGGCGGTGGATCTTGAGGGGGGCGACATAAATAAACAGTGCGTGTTGATTGGGGTGTGATGGGTCTCGATTCCTGCGCCCCTGGCGGCTTGAGGATTAGTTAAGTGGGATGGCGAGCCCAATAGCCTTTATAAGAAGGGGAGGATGGCACCCTCAATTCTTCATTATTCATCTCTTTACCTTGGCTCCTTCCTTCCTTTTGTTATGGCGAGGAGGGGCCTTGGCACTCGATGGCGGCGAAGAGGTCTCTGTCGATAGTGCTCCTCTTTCCCAGAGCTCGTGGCGGCCAGGCCGACCATATGAAGGAAGGGGAGAAGCGAACCGGCGTCGTGCTTTCGGGGAAGGGAGGGCAAGAAGCGGCGCCGGCCTACGCCTGCAGCCCTCCAATGGAGGCCACGTCGGAGACCAGCTCTGTGAATTCGTCATTAGGCTGCAGGCCGGTCGCATATCTTGATCTTCCTACTCCGTTCGATCGTGAGATGGAGCTCGACCCACCACAGGCTTTGAGGTGCATATGAGGGGAGCTGCGGGAATGGCAGCATGTGGGTCGGCGTCATAACCGCACCTCACGTCATGTATCTTAAATCGTGGATGGGCGACCTTGGCTCGTGCCTGCAATGACTGGAGGGCTCGTTCTCCGCCAAATTAATGGAGAATGGCCTGCTCTCCGTCAAGGTCTTTGGGCACTTGGGAACTCGCCTAAGATGTTGCGTGGAGAGCTCTTAGATGATGAAAACTCCTCCTCAGCGGGAGTAGCAGGGAGGACAGGCGTCAAGCGGGAGGCGCCGACTCCGGACCGCGCAGCCTCCTCCCTCGGCCACGCGCCTTGGGTCTTCCTCAATCAAGCTCTCCATCAGCGTGTTCCCGTCGCCTCCTTTTGCCTTCTGCCTTTTTGGAGAAAGGGCAGAAAGCTGGGATCAGGCACTTATCTTTAGTTTTTTAAGCCTGCGGGCATTATTGATTTAAACCTTGTAATCCCTTGCCCATGTTTACATTTACATATGAAGCTGATACTTGTTTGGAATGTATTAATGAAAAAGGGTGCTTATCGGAGTTCTTTGATAGTGAGCATATGAGGAATGAATCCTTGTTATTCCTAAGATAAACATTATCGGCACGACGAGCCTTGCCGTCACCTCACTTCATATGCACCTGTACTCACGCTCTCGGTGGAGGCCGGTAGTAGGATTAGGCCCTTCGTTTGCTCCTTGTCACATAACTACAACCAAGTTCCCCTCTGAGAATAGTTCTTGAACGCGGGAAAGGGGAGCATGGTGGCCGGGAATAAGCGAGGCTTCATCGTCCGGTTCCATACGGAAATGCATAACGAGGATAAAATACTTATCTGAATCGCAGCCCCAACAGCGGCACCTTGGATGCTTGAATCTGCAGCCCGGCAATGGCTTGCAGGGGTCGAGGGATGTCGATCCGTCTCACCTTTAAATGGCTTGGCGGCTTTGTGCAGCCTGCGAACCAAAAATGGCTGAACAATGAAGACACACAGACCTCTATGCTGGGGTTGTTGCTGCTGAGCACTATCAACCTACCAAGAGAGACTCAACCTAGCATGCATGCTAAAACTTACGGCGCGATGCTTCATTTATTTATGCTCCAAAGTCTGCGCCTAGCTACGTACAAAGGGTTACATGCCTCGTCGGCAAAACTTGTACAAAATGTGGTTTCTTGGGAGGCTCGGCAACGCGCCTCATAGGTAAAACTTCGAAAGATGCCGATGTTCCGGAATTGCTCATTGGGATACCATCTTCCTCTTTCTTGTCGCGCCTGGCGGAGCCTCTCTTGTTGGTTATCTTTGCGCGCGACCCGTTAGCGCCATGCTTTTGCGGACCCTCGGCACCATCACGACCCTTCTCGGGTAAGAGGTATACACCACTTCCTCCCTGCTCCTCCTGTCGCGTTAGTTCACCATAGCGTGGGGTCGGTCCTTGTTAAGTGGCCTTCGGCGTGCTCGGCGTGTCCGTAGCTTTTGGGTTGAGTAGTGCAACCGCGCGTGTATGCTGCTAGCCCGCTCGACTGCCCCCTCAAGATCCCGTGGTGCCCCCTTATGCGTGCCCGTCGTGTCCAAGGGCACGGCCACCGTGAGCCTGATTAGCCTCGCCGAGTCGGCGTCCGTTTCATGTTTGGGTCGGCCTGGTAGTTTAGGTCAAGTGGGCAGCGTCGCTGATCCTACCGACTCCCTAGCCTAGCAGCTGGTTGACCCCGCTCTCTCACTGTGACACAGGTTCGAACCCGGTGCGCCTCCCCCCTTACTTTCGGTTTTCGCTCTTTTCTCGGTCGTCTCCTCTGCGGCGCGTAGATAAGGGCAGGCCCCTTCCTCTGTCGATCGCCGTCGCCTTGCCCAGGTGGTAGCAGGGCAGGATTCAACAGGAGACCGGGTTGAATCCCCCAAGGCTGTTTCTCCCCCTTTTATGCCATTTAGCCCTGTCTCTATGCGAGTGGGGCCACTGTCGACCTCTCGGCGCCTCCCCCTTATGCATATTTTCTTTTACCGTTTCCATTTCAGCCTTGTCTCTTTTCTGTTTTAGGCAAGTCCAAATCTGGACATTTCCAAATCTGAAATTGCCAATTCATCAACTTCCTTTTTAGGCGGTTTTAACTTAATGCTTTTGGGATGATTTCTCTCACGCAACCTAACATATTATATATGTTTTTGGGGTGAAAAATCCCACCAACTCAGTGGTGGCATTAGTTTCTGCATTTGGGCAAGTTTATGTTCATGTCTTATTGCATCATGTTTGTGTTGTCTTTCATGGGCATATTTATTTGATTTGTGCTATGAGGTAGTTTTGCACACGTGCATGGTTTTGTGCATCATGCTGTTATGTAGGTTTTCTCACCTTCTTGTTTTGCTTGCCATTTGCAAACCGTGCATCCGATTCGGTGATCTTTATATCGATTTCAGCGAAATCATCTCATCTTTCGATGGCATGCTTGGTTTGCCAAGTTGATGCCTGGTTCATCATTACCTTCGGGCCTTATAAGCATTGCATACCGCATCATGCATATCATGTCATGTTTTGCATCATGTTGATTGTGCATTGCACCGTGATTTATTGTGGTTCCTTTGTTTGTGTTGTTGCTTTGGGTAGAGTCGGAGGCGAGTGCGTGAGCGAAGGCCTGTTGAGAGCGTTTTGAGGATCAAGCTTTTCGACAACTCTGAGAACATTGCAGGCAAGATGATCATACCCTCGAAATCACTTCTATCTTTGCTATGCTAGTTGCTCGCTCTTTTGCTATGCCTATCTTGCGATGCCTACCACTTGCTATATCATGCCACCCATATTGCCATGTCATTAACCATCCTTTCCTAGCAAACCGTTGTTTGGCTATGTTACCGCTTTGCTCAGCCCTCTTATAGCGTTGCTAGTTGCGAGTGAAGCTGAAGTTTGTTCCTTGTTGGAACATGGAGATGTTGTTCCTCTTTGGAACATGTTTACTTGTTGAGGATATCACAATATATATCTGCTATAATTAATACATCTATATACTTGGTAAAGGGTGGAAGGCTAGAGCCTTATGCCAGTGTTTTGTTCCACTCTTGCCGCCCTAGTTCCCGTCATACGGTGTTATGTTCCTTGATTTTGCGTTCCTTACGGTTGGGTGATTTATGGGACCCCCTTGACGATTCGCTTTGAATAAGACTCCTCCGCAAGGCCCAACATTGGTTTTACCATTTGCCACCTAAGCCTTTTCCCGGGTTTCAGCGAGCAGGGTCATCTTATTTTAAACCCGGGCCAATGCTCCTCACGAGTGTTGGTCCAAACTAAAGCACCGTCTTGGGACCATTCCTTGGCAACATGGATTCGTCGGTTCTGTCGCTTCGCTTATCCGGTGTGCCACGAGCGAGATATGTGCAGCTCCTATCGGGTTTGTCGGCACATTGGTTGGCTTTGCTGGTCTTGTTTTATTCTTTGTCGAAATGTCTTGTAGTCAAGGGATTCCGAGATTGATCGGGTCTTCGGTAGAAGAATAATCCTTAGTTGACCGTGAGAGCTTATAATGGGCTAAGTTGGGACACCCTGCGAGGTAATATCTTTGAAAGCCGTGCCCATGGTTATGAGGCGAGATGGAATTTGTTAATGTCGGTTGTAGAAAACTTAAAGATGACCTCAATAAAACACATCAACGCGTGTGTAACGTGATGGTCTCTTCTCGTGAGTCCGAGAAGTGAACTGAGTGTTGGAGTTATGTCGGCGTAAGTAGTTGGGATCACTTCTTGATCACTACTAGTTTCCGACCGTGCTTTGCTTCTCTTCTCGCTCTCTTTTGCGATGTAGCCACCATGTATGCTAGTAAACTTCTGCAGCTCCACCTTACTACTATGTCCTTCCTAAAGCTTAAATAGTCTTGATCTCGGGTGTGAGATTCTGAGTCCCGTGACTCACAGATACTTCAAAACAGTTGCGAGGTTCCGATGAGGCGGTCGAGATGATTCCACCGAGCTCAAGTGGGAGTTCGGCGAGGCGTGGTCGTTACTATGTGTCGTTTCAGATGATCGAGTAGTGGTGCCCAGTTGGGGACGATTCGAGGATCTGTGTTAGCATGTGGGGTATCTTCTTTTATTTTGGTTCCGTAGTCGGACCTTGAGTGTACTCGAATGATGTATGTTTAATTTATGTCTTGTGTGAAGTGGCGTTGTAAGCCAACTATGTATCTCTTTCCTTGATTATTACATGGGTTGTGTGAATATTACCTCACTTGCGACATTGCTTTCAATGCGGTTATGCCTCTAAGTCGTGCCTCGACCGTGGGAATATAAGCGCGCCGAGGCGTCTGATTGGTTAGGTGCAGAAATGATAAGTTCCTCTTGAGGTTGTGCTTCATTTGGCATGATTTCACGGTTCCCATCAGCTTGATAGATTATTTGGGCGGAGCTTCATCCGTGTTCTGCACGAACTCTCTTTGTGAACCATTGGTTTCATCAAATCGCACATCTCTGATTTCGGCGATTTTGTAGAGATAGAGGCGAAGACTCTATAAGAGTGTGAGTCCTTTACGTAACGAGCATGAAGCCTTCGTGAGATTTGGGTTCAAATTTTGACTTGTGATGAGGATCCTTGATCGGCCTTAGCCCCAAATACTCAAAATGGCGACATTTGGCTTCTTGCGATGAGGGCTCATTGGAAGTTTTGTTGAA
>JAHIAM010000957.1:0-39551 GCA_021605205.1 Aegilops longissima
TCCATTGGATCCATCCGCTTGGCGTATTCCGAGCTGACGTGGAGGCTGTTTTCGATGACCCGAGAAGTCATCATCGGCACGGCGGCCGAACGGGCGGTCATGACGAAGCTGCCTAGTCGGATTGTTTTGCCTAAGGCCAGGGCTCTCCCGGAGGCGATGCTGTCCTTGATAACAAGGCGAGCCATCAAACCTTTTTTCAACGTCACAGTGGAACTCGCAATGAAAGCACCAATGTCGGTGTCAAAACCGGCGGATCTCGGGTAGGGGGTCCCGAACTGTGCGTCTAAGGCTAATGGTAATAGGAGGCGGGGGACACGATGTTTACCCAGATCGGGCCCTCTCTATGGAGGTAATACCCTACTTCCTTCTTGATTGATCTTGATGATATGAGTATTAAAAGAGTTGATCTACCACGAGATCGTAGAGGCTAAACCCTAGAAGCTAGCCTATGATTATGATTGTTGTTATCCTATGGACTAAACCCTCCGGTTTATATAGACACCGGAGGGGGCTAGGGTTATACAGAGTCGGTTACAAAGAAGGGAATCTACATATCCGAATTGCCAAGCTTGCCTTCCATGCAAAGGAGAGTCCCCCTCCCCGGACACGGGACGAAGTCTTCAATCTTGTATCTTCATAGTCCATCAGTCCGGCATCAGCATATAGTCCGGCTGTCCGAGGACCCCCTAATCCCGGACTCCCTCAATAAGCTCCAGCGTGCCACCGACGAGGAGCTCAGGTGGGCACCCAACAATATGGCAAGATCGTTTGCGGTTGTCTGCCTGCAAGAGGCAGATCGGCACGACAAGCGCTGCGAGGCGGAGGTGGCGGAGTATTGCCTCCATACTGGGAAGACGACGCACACTAGGGAGCTGTTGCCGAGGGGCTGCCGGAATACTGGCCCCAGGAGGGATTATTAGTTTTAGTATTGTTCATTTTCGATTTTATGCATTGTACCTAGTAGTTAAGTATCATCACGTATATCTGATGATATTATATATATTCTGTGATGAACTAATGAACAATTAATATTATACATATTATGAATTTCATTTTCTATCTGTTTTTGTATACTAATTTGAATCTATCTGTTATCATCCACATATACAGAATGGAAAGCGTATAAACACACATTGAAATAGAACATATAAGAACGGAAAACAGAGTACACACATTGAAACAGAGCAATACTATGATTGTTGTGAATACATAGCTATCCACGTCGAAACGACTCAACAAAATAAAATGCGCCCATGAGACCATGACCAGCAGCCCTTGCCTACGGTAGCTCTTGGCTCTGCCTGAACTCGTGCAGGCATTCGTCCAAGCGGTCGACACGCTTGTGGTACATCTGGAGTGCGATCTCGAGCTCCAAGTTGGCTATTTCATCGGAGATCACCACCTCGAGGATGCGACGGCCATGTTCCTCTACTGTGTCCAGGTGGACACCTGGGCTAAGGAGGTGGTCGAGCCTACCGACCAGTGTGTTGGCATCGAGCGGGCCGCGGACAAGGCGAATGGCGCGACCCATGCGAACAGCGCGGCGGGCGTCCGGTGCAAGTACGGCGCAGCCGACCTCTGGTGCAAGTACAGCGCAGAGGGCATGTGCCCACTCCTGGCGAGGAATGGGGTACTGACGAGACGTGTACCCAGCTGTGATGCCCTGCCGATAGCAGGAAAGCACCGATGGATCAGCTCTTGCTGTGCGGCACCGCGCCTCTCACTTTGGGCGCTCCAACGGTCTCGCCGTCTTGGCGGACACAGCCTATCGAAGGCGGACGGCGTAAGCTTGCTCCAGCGGCACACCATCGATCATGTTGTGCGCGAGCTGAGCTCTGGCGGCCGACATGCCTATCTTGATGCGTGGCGCTGAAGCGCCATGCACCAATGGTCTGCTCAACCCTGGCGATGACGCGCATCACGACGTCGTCCATCCCATTGTCGGGAGGGCCGCGGCCTCGACGGGCTATGGCAACACGCTTTCCTCGTCGACGAGGTTGGTGGCAGAGGCAGCGCTTTGGTGGTTTGGCATGCTTGGAAAAGGTGGATGTGCTTCAGGCTGCGCTTGTTGCCTCCGTGCGTCATGCCGCGCCTAGGTTTATGCGCAATATCGCTGGGTGGTAGGAAACAAGTGAGAAAATGGCGGGAAACAGTGGCGTGTTCATAAAGCGCCATCAATTAATGGAAACTTAGCATATAAGGAACATCGAGCTAGCACAAGAAGTAGATGACGATGAGATGAACACGGACCACACTAGGGAGCCCGTCGGTGATGAATTCATCAATCACAAACGGTTGTACACTAGCAAGCATTTTCCCACAACACACACGCTTATTCCATAACAAACAGGTCAGATGGACCAACTGTATGCCACGTATACACATTGTCAAAAAGTAATGTGGTAGACCTTCTTTTAATTTGTGGGATGGGTCATGCGATGGGTCATATCAGTCATTTAATTTGACCAATACGACCGATCCTATCAGTTAATTTAACATCAACACAACTTCCCATCCAGTCACCCATCTGATGGCTGCTCTAGCCTGAGCACACTTAACTTGAGAGTTCTCTTACATGAGCTACTGGTGAAACAGCTAGTCCTTGCTGATATAGGATGACTCTTCGCATCCTTATGATGTATCCGGATGACCGCCCGTCCCCCAATGGCCAATAGATGTTGTGTAGACAGAGCATATCACATACGTCTTATTATAAGCAATCATCTGTGTTATTATCTGTCTTCACACACATTTCTGATTACAGACTTGTTTGTCGCGTATCACACACATCTTGTTATATTGGACCGTTTATGTTCTCTAGTCTCAAGCAAACAGTTCATCCGAGTGAACCGCATGCCGTATATCGCACACACCTTGATCTGGCTGACTATTTCTTTTGTGTTGCCTAATCACAAATAGTTCATCGGAGTGAAGCATATGTTGTATATCGCACACACCTTCATCTGGCAGCCCGTTTATTTTGTTCCTCCTCATGACAAACAGTTAATTTAACTGAACTGTATGCCCTGCATCGCACACGCAACAATAATTTGAACCGTGTTTGATGCATCTATCATCACAAATGTTTTGCACCTTTTTTGACATTTTTTACACCACACTTTGCGATTATTGCGCCATTACAGTTTAAATCGAAGGGTCTCTGATCGTAGTGTCACATTAGCAGCATCCTTTAGTAGTGCTACATCATCCAAAAAGTCTAGTAGTTGGCATGCATGATACCGCTTATGATACTCCCATTACGACCAGCCTTAGGGTGGCCACCATGGGGGTATCATAGCCGGTATCATGCACTCGGGAATAGCAAATATGATGATGTGGCAAAGAAGTAACATAGGTAGATACCGTAACATAATAAATATGCTATACTACTTTGTGTCATGCATGGCCATAAATCCGGTCATCTATGATACCACTATATGATACTACGCGCACTATGATGGTACGTACGTAGTATCATACACTAGTATCATATGCATGATACTATAGTTATATGATACTCCCCACTATAAGGCTGGCCATAGTGGTGGTATCATAGCCGATATCATGCACTCGGAAATAGCAAATATGATGATGTGGCAAAGAATTAAATAAGATAGATAGGTTTAGAGTAACATAAAGGTAGATACCGTATCATGTTAAATGCGTTGCTAATTTGTGTCATGCATGGCAATAAATATGATCATCTTGATACTACTATATTATACTATATATGAACTATAATTAAAGGTAGTATCATACACTAGTATCATATATATATGCATGATACTAGTATATGACACTATCCACTATGAGTAGCCTAAGTATAGCCTAACTAAAACACCCACATGTAGTTGTAGTAGGTTTTTTGACTTTATATGCACTAAAATGCAAGGTAAGTGCAAAGAATGACTTAATTATAGCAGAATGAGACACGAAAATGGGCGGAATATCAAACCAAGGGTATATCTGTGACTGTTTACCATGATTTTTTTACGACGGCGGAACAATGTAATGGCGGCGATTTGGAGTATGAGTGATCGTCTCATTTTGGAAACTATGATCCTTCTTGTGAGATGCTCCAGTATGGAAGGTGCGAGCACCATAACTTGTGCCAAACTTTATCAAAAAATTTCCATGCGATCGTGAGAGCAAGCCACAGTGACACAATGATTTTCGTTATTTTCCAGACTCTATATGCATTTCCTTAAATTAAAATACCCACAAGGCCTACGCCTCTGGCCACACCCTACGGCCGAACTATTTGATGTATTCCCTGTTTCTCGAATAATGAATGAAAACTCGCAAAGCGACACTTAACGATGAACTCATGTTTTCATTCAAATAAAAATATGATGTTAGTTAATGTAAATGTTTTCAAATAGCACACGGTTAACTCATGAAAGACGTGTGTCCACTAAACCATAATTCGATGCCCCTTTGCCACATCATCATAATCTGAGTCATGCGTTCTGATTGGCCAGAACCCAAAACCCACGGATTGTATGCCTGCACCATTGGATGCTCCTTGATCGAACGGCGATCCTCATCCCTTTCGACATCACATGCAGTTCCGATTCATGTAAATGTTTTCAAATAGCACACAGTTCACTCCACGAAAGCCGTGTGCCTACCAAGCGATGGCGATGCCCCTAGCTGCTTGCTTGAGAGTTGTGCGTTACGATTGGCCAACCCAAACCCCACGGATCGTATGTATGCCTTGTTGGATGCTACGGATCGAGCGACAATCCTCATCCGTTTCGACAGGAAATGCAGTCAGGCTAGGATTTGATTGATATGCCAAAATGCATGGTAAATGCCAAAAAATGTCTTAAATATAGCACATGAGACCCGAAATGCATGACAAATCAAACCCCACAGTATAATGGTGATTGCTAGCGTGGGAAATTTAGGGTGAAGCGATGAACTCACATCTTCATTTAATTAGTAAGTCTTCATTTCAAACGAAAATTTTCTCTTTGTGCACATGAGCGCTTAGAGGCAACCATTTGCATAGGCCTTTCCGCGCGGCGACCGGGGTTATTTTCACCCCTTTCACCTATGCCGCCAACACCCCGCCACTGCCCACCCGCATTTCACTCAACTAGTCCATCCAATCTCCATCGCCAGCTCCCCACTCCCCCAGATCCACAGCAGAACCCTCTCCGACGCCGGCGTGTTCACCCCGGCCGTGTGCCCGCTCCTCGGTGAAAAGCCTACCTCCACTGCCGTTCCCAACACACGGATTCCCGCGCCTCGCCATCTTCGTTTGCTTTCCATCCACCCTCGAGCATATCGATCCTCTAACCCTCACCTCTCCTGTGGTCTAGCCGGGTTGCATTAAGAAGCCTGTTAGTCTGCTCTCCATCGCGGTGAGGCATATTTCCTCGCAATCCCTCCTCCTATTTCATTCCGTATGTTCCCAAATTGGCTATAAAATACTGGAGAGCGTATATATGTTCATTATCTACCTTCCTAACTAGTACATATAAACTATATTTGTTCCAATAAGTTACTGCCAATTTATAGATTACACAAACTTAACAAATTAGCCGTATGTTTTCTAAATTATTGCATGGCATGTTTAGAATGCTTCATACCAAGTTGTTAGTTTTATGCTTATCCTCCTTTCCTGAGTTTTGCATGTGTTCTCTATAGATCTGAGTAGCGACAACACTCATGCTTGAGGCAATGTATCTTCATCGATTCCGACAACCCTAGGTCTTGTTGATTGTGAGGGATCAAGTAATCTTGAGCAGGATAGAGCAGCAGCAATTACCCTTCGGTTAGGACATGGAGGAATGCTCCAAGGAAGCCACACACCAGCCTAAAGGTGTATATGAAGTAAGAGATTGATTTAAGGTCTTGGGCTCCAACTAAAGCAGATAAAAGCACATACGAGGTTCATGAGTGTGTGTGGATTTGTTGGCGAGGCAAGGCTCAACATTAATCTGCGGGTTGCGGAAAGGTGACCGCAGAAACTGCAGCGAGGATAATGCAGGAGATCTTGGATTACTTCAACGTTCGGAGAAGTGGAGAATTCAAGTGGAACGCGCTGCTTTGAAAAAGGCTAGGGATGCTTGGAAGCTGGAACCACGTGTTGTACAAAAGTACTTGAGTGAAGGCAAGGACCCAATCCCATATCCCCAAATTACAAAAGCGAGCAGCGGTAGAATTCAAAGGGTCAAGCAAACTATAGAGTTTCTTTGTGAAGAATGTAAGCAATTGGAACTTGGAAGAAGAACATACACCCCACCGTATGGGTGTGGCAGGATACTGACATGAAACCGATATGGGACTAGGAGGACAAAAAAGCGATCTTGGTGGGTGGGCAACCGTAGTGAAATCGAGGACGAGCGCACGGAGACTACATGTGAGCACGTGCAAAGAGGTGTGATGTGAAACTTATTACTTTGAGAACTCACATGACCAAGAAGCGGTATCAAGTGATGTTAGAGGCTTCCAAGATCCTGGAAGGTTCTTGAGGAACTCAAGGCCATGTGACATTACATCCGATGCTCTAGAAACAAGAGAACCCCTAGCCGTGCAAAGGGGTATGGGTGTTAATATCTGCACACAGAGGCCTTTCACACTCAACAAAGAAGAGAGGATGATGATGAAAAAAGCGAGAGTGAAATGAAGCAGAATGAATTGTATGAAAGGTTGAGGAGGACATGTATCCGACTGTTGAAAGGATATTGAGGAGTTAATGATGATGCGAGAAGACTCTAACAACGACGGATAGCGGTGGATGGGAGGGAGGTGGGCATGGAGGATCTTTGCTTGTTGTGCGACAACACCGCACAAGAGTAGGCAATGCATCGGTGACCCGCGACTCTTGAGACTACTGACTGCTCATGATGATGCTATATATGATCCATCTAAAATGGAAGACAGACTGAAGGGCATGATTACACATTATGAAGGTACATTAAAATGTGCAACAGGTTGGGTTTGCCCACCCTTCTTGGAAGAGGGCCTCTTGTTGGACAATGTGCCATTGAAGTCGGGCTGTGTGAAGTGCTATGTGACTGAAGTAAAGCTTGGATTCAATGAATTTTCCCTGAAGAATGTCCTAGGAGACTTTTGATGAGCGAAGGACCTTGGGAGAAACACTATTACATCACATCCAGTGCCCACGAAAGGAAATAGAGTTCATCAATGAGATCCCTGAAGCCCCGTCAAGAGCAACCAATGTCGCCCTTCAATCGGTGACGCTCTCCTTGCCACAACAGCTCTCGCGTGCTTCCCCCAAAGAACCTAATACTCGTAATCCGACGGCTGATGCATCAACCTGTGATCAGCCGGCCAGACTTTGTGTCGTACAGGCCATGTCATCCTCCGCCCCAGAGCAGCCAGTGGCAAGGCCTACAACTGCTAAAGACGCACCACCGGTTCAAATGCCAGTTGCTAAAGCAGCGGGGGGAGACCCAGCTGTAGCACATGCTCAGCAGACCAACCCGATGGAGCAGGTATAGCGATCGATGTTGAACCGCTGCGAAGTAGTCTGTAGGTCCAGAACTAGCTACTCATGAGTCTGTCGGTCCACAATCACGTGATCAGCATACAAATGCATCAACACTTCCTGGTCAGCAAACCAACGCGTTGGCATGGCCTCCTCAGCACACCGACAAGTTGGCACCACCTGCGCAGAAACCCGACATAGCTTCAACGCATGGTCAGCAGTCCGATGCCTTTGCTCTGACAGCCCATCAGTCTGTCATAGCAGCCCCGCCAGCTCAGTGGTCTCGCATAGATAAACCAGCTGCTAAGCATTCCGTCGAAGGTTCACCGTCTGCTCTGCAGTCTACCTTGCAGCCAACCAGACGTTCTGCCAGAAATGCTTCAAGTACCAAGAAGGAAGCGTCCAAAAAGGCTGCACCCGAGAGGAAGCTCGACGGGAGAGTGAAGAGGAAAGAGAATGATTGCCTCTTACTTAAATCACTCATCGCCCAGAACCAAATTCAGCAGGTTGTTCGAATCGGGGAGTAATATTATTTCTGACGGCATGAATGATGAAGAAGTAGAGTTGTTGCTTGCTAAAAGTAAAGCAACCATACTTGAAACACATAATTCGTCTATGGCCAGCCATTTCTTGTTGGCGAATACTTTGATGAGTGCAGCTCGGTTGCCCACGAGTTACATGAATATTGCATGGATCTAATGTCAAAAGGTCATCATGGTTTGCTAGTCCACTACAGCGAGATCATTTACGACATGATCTTGTTCCATCAATGTGAGTTTCAAGGACTTACATCGCTTCTTCAACTTCAACATGCTCGATGCCACTCTTGGTAGATGCTTGATTTTGTAATATAACAAACTCTAATCAACTTCTCCATACAAGGCTGTAAATGATAAACATCTAACTATATGTTATTCCTCTCAGGGGATTGAACGCGGAGAGAAGAAAAAGGGAGAGTGTGCATTTTATAGATCCTGCATTAGCAAATGGCACAACATTAGGTGTCGGATTTCATACTCCGCAGAACCTTGAGAGGTTCGTACTCTGGGGTGCATGCGAAGAACTCAACCTCCCCACTCTTCCTACTCGCCAACCTCACGGCCTAGCTCGACCAACTCAAAGGAAAGAGGACATGGCAGTTTACCCAGGTTCGGGCCACCTTGTGGTGTAAAACCCTACTGCTTTGTGGTGGATTGGCCTTGAGGGGCTGAAGATGAACTAGTACAGTGGGAGAACAACCTCAGGAGGTGTGTTCTTGAGCTGGTGGGGGAGAGGATGATCTCCAGGATTCGGATCCCCTCTATGGTGGTGGCTAGGTCCTATTTCTAGTGGCCTTGGTCCTCTTCCCAAATGAAAGCGGGAAGGGATCCCACAACGGCCAAATTCGAAGGGAGATAACTAGTACATCTTATCCTGACAAAAGTAGTCTTCACCTGCAAAGCTTCTGGTCGTGACGTCATGGTGGGCTCGGCGATGACCTCCGTCCTGGCGGTCTTGGTCTTGTTGCATGGGAATGGAAAGCTTCGGCTGATTCCTTGGGACTCCGCGCCTGTGCTTGCCTCCTTAGCACCAAAGAGGAAACTGTCGTACTATGCCCACAGCCGCCCGCCTGGCCTTGGTCTTCATGGCTCACGTCATCTGAAGCCTCACGAAGTGAGGCACGCATAGAATCCACTCCTCGGGAGCCAGCCTGAAGAGGTCGCTCCTCTTGGAGGTCTTGGTGTAAATCCGCTCATGAGAGAGCTTGGCCCCATAAAGGGTCTTGAGTTGTTGATCTTTGAAGGTGGGTCGTGCCAGGCCCTTGATGGAGCCACACCATGGCCCTTGGCGAGCAAGTCTGGTACCCCATTCCCAGAATGCTGAGCAGTAGCCTCGGGGCCCAAGGCACTTTCGAACTTGGCTTTGAGGTGAAGCCAAAGGACAAGTCAGGCGCCAGACCTAACAGCAGGGCCTTGAGTGATGCATGGCGCAGCGGGGCGTGGGTGCCCCACTTCCCCATGCTGCCTCGATAAGCTGGCAGGCTTGGCGGCCGCATGTTGTTAACACAACTTTGCCATCATTGCTCGGCGCGCTCGCCCCTGGCTCCTTCTCTTCCCTGCGAACCCGCAGCTCTTCTCCCCGGTTCACGTCGGCACAACTTCTCCCCCGCTGCCATGACCCCGATCGAAGAACAAGGAAAATCCTCCACCCGGCTTGATCTCAGCCCGACTTGGAGCCTTCTCTTGGCGTTCGGTGGTGGTCGATCGGGAGGGTTGGCCAAGTCAACCGACCATTGGTGCGATTCAATGAGTGGAAGCGACAATGGCCTAGCCGCCTCCGTGCTTGGATCGACATGGAGGCCATCGAGATCCCCATCCATCTTCATGCCCTCTTGGCTGGCCTGATCCCACGTTTCTCTGATTCCTTCAACGCCACCATCTCGCGTTACTAGAAGTAGGCGCTACATCTGGACCCCCAATCTATCATCCTCCTCGCAGTCTTCGGCTTCCTGTGTGAGGCTATGGTGGGCATTGCTCCTTCCGTTGCCTTGTTTCGCCATTTCTTCTTGCTTCATCTGGTCGACGCCCACCAACGCTCGGGATGCGTGGCCTTCTAGGCCGTGGCGGCAACGGCTGGCTCGGGCATCAGCTTTACGCTCTGCCCAGACATGATGGGATTTTGGAAGCAGTGGGTGAATGTGGATGCAGGCACGCTCAACCCGCTACTCCTGCTCCTGCGAGTGCCAACGACGCCCAACTCCGGCTAGGGGCACGTGAAACTCATCGACCGTCGGCTTGCCCATGCCTGGTCCATGCTGGCCATGTTGAAGAAGGTCGGGATGACGGTGTCGATGGTGGTGAAGGAGTTCGTCCTGCGGCGCATCCCCCCGCTCTAGCGCAATTCTCGCTCAATGCGGGACTTCACCAGTCCCAAGGATCCCATGAGGCTCCAAGTGCCTTCGCTCCCTCCCAAGACGCTGCGCGCGGTGCTCGGGCTCCTGACAAACGACCCCGCGCCTGCCGCGCTTCCGGAGGTCAGTTGCCACTTGTACCTTTGCTTGAACAAAGAATACTTTGTGATGCAGATGCCTCTTTGATGAGTGGGGGCTTCACCCGGCGGGCCTTGAAGGGCCTCTTGAGAACCCCGTCTTGGTGGCTCCCATGCTTGTGCATCTTGCGGCGTGCACCCCGGATGAGGATGCTAGTGGGCGAACGCCCTCGAGTTCTTCTGAGGCAACCGTCGGGGAGCAGGCGTCACCAGGCGCTTACGAGTTAGCCGCTCTTGAAGCTCCGGCAAGCGTCCCCGAGGTGGCTACTGGGAGTTGGTGCTGCCCAATGTTCCTGGGGCTGGTGGGCAGGTGCGGCCTGATCTTGCTAAGGCCACCGCCCCAGAAGCCCTAGGAGGTGCTCAAGCTGCCAAGGGTCATGCCATGAACCTTGGCTCGCTTTGCACTGAACCAGAAGCGCTCCATGAAGGAAGGGCCTCAAGCTCTGGCGGTGGCGCCTACCGGCTCTTGAAGCGGAAGGAAGTACCTAGCCTTAGACTAGTATGTACCTTATCTTTGTGATTTTCTGCGTATCGCGTCCCTTCCCGACCCTGGTTCAGGATCCCTCCATTGCGATTGGCGAAACCTTACGAAGCGGCCTCCGAGATTCGTGGTCGCTCATGGCTTGAGCCCTCTTCACGAGACATCGTGCGTTGTGCGGGGCCAGCCCTTGGCAGGCGGGCCTTTGAGGAGCCGTGAGCCTATTCTCCTAGCATCCCTCCTTTGCAGTCAGTTCGAGTGCGGGGGGTGCCGAGGCTCCTCCGTTGGTCATCACCGGTGGCTGGGCAGCCCGGTGTCGGCTTCATCTTGGAGCAGTGATCTGCGTCGCCTAAGCGCCTTCATCGAGGCCAGGAGGCGGGGAAGGCGCCAGCCTCCAGCTCCATGCTTGGGAGGTAGGCGAGCCACCCAGCTCTCCGGCATCCCGTAGCGGAGGGCAGGCTTGGCGCATCTTTGGGCTTCGCCTGGCGCAGCGCCATCCGCCATGAGCTTTCCTGGGAGGTGATGGGCGTGCTGAGCTAGCTTGGAGGAGAGCTTGCCGATGTCGACGCCCACCCTGAGACAGAGGGCCTCCGCTTGGCGCACGAGTGGCACCAGTTGAAGGTCGCCATCAACCTCGGGCATCTTCGGCAAGAGTGCACCAGCGCAAGTGTCGCGGTGTCCCTTGCAGCTTCTCGTGCTGCTTGTGCCCACACCCTGGAGGAGGCCAGGGCCGCTTACTGCAGTCGTGAGGCAGCTGAGGAGCGGGAGCGAGAGCTTCAGGCTTTGAACAGCGCCCTCGGCGGCGGATAAAGCCGAAGGCTGCCTGGAAGCATCAGCTGAAGCCCCTCGTGAGAGGAGGTCGAGGAGAGCAGAAAGTGCGCTGGCTGGAAGTCTTGGGCTGCACTGGGCTTGGCGGTGGAGGTGAGTGTACGTGCTTTCTGCAGGGCAGGGGTCCCAGACTTGCCTTCCTGCGGCCTGCAGCGTGGCTCACCAGCGGCCCAGTACGGCCCGTCTTCATCAACCCAAGTTTAAGACCCTCACGAGGGGCCAAGCCTCGCGGGGCGGACGACACAGGGCTTCCTCAGGGGCGGCCTCACCAGGCAGGCTCGCGAGGAGGAGGAGAGATCAAGGCAAGGGGTACCTCGCGAGGTGCTCATGATGCAAGCCATGACGATCAAGGCCGGTGAGGCGCCCGACCTCTCGCGATGATGTCCTTGTTTCCTCTTTGGTGCAAAGGGGCAGCGCGCGGGGGAAGTACCCGTGGCATCAAGCAAAGGTTTCCATATTGGTGCAATGAGACCAAGACCAGCTGGACGGCAGGTCGGAGGTCACCGTGGAGCCGAGGACGGCGTCATCACCAGTGCCTTTGACAGTCGAAGACCACCTTTAGTCAGGATAGCTTGGACTACCTGTCCCCTTACAATATGTCCGTTGTTGGCTCCCTTCCCACTCAATATTTGCGAAGAGGACCAGGGCCTCTATAAATAGGGATAGCCACCACAGTAGGAGGGAGATCGAATCCTTCCTAAGGAGGACATCCACACCACCATAGGAACACCCCTCGCGAGGCTGTTCTTCCTATGTACTGTTCATCATCAGCCGAAAGAGGCAATCCACCACACACAAGAGTAGGGTATTATACCACAACGGTGGCCCGAACCTGTATGAATCTTGTGTCTCTTGTGTTGTTCTTGGTGCTAGTTTAGATTCGCGGTGAGGTTTTTGGGCGTGTATCGGTAGGGAGAAGATCTTCGTGCGCACCCCAGAGTTCGAACCTTGAGGGTTTTGCCGGAACCCAATATCCGCCATTTGGCGCGCCCGAATAGCAGTCTTGGAGCTCTCCTTCCTGTCGGCTCGTTCTCCACCAACACCGCACTTCGCCCTCATGGCGGACAACGCGCCTCCGGCTCTGGCGGCCGATGCGAGCGCTGGGGCCAGGGGGCTCCGAGCCTTGGCCCCCGCCTTACGACAGGTGTAGTGGCCGAACAAGTTCAAGCTAGAGATGCCGCCGTGCTACAACGGCGTGGCGGATCCGATGGCTTTCCTGCTGGCGTACGAGGAGGCCGTCCTTGTCATGGCTAACTGGTTTCCCATGGCCCTCACCGGTGTCCCACGCGTTTGGCTGCTCCACCTGCCAACATCTTTCATGGCCTCCTGGGAGGAGTTGCGCAACCTCTTCCTCCCCCAGTATGCTGCGCCGGAGCCCCGGTCGTTGCAGCTCTGCTTGGTGTCTCACAGGCACCACCCTCGGACCGCCATGCCAAGCCGTTCTTCCGCCAGACCGGCGCCGCTTTCGCGCGGCAGGGAGCTCCTCCGGGTTGGGCGGCACCCAAGGCCGACTTGACCTTCAACTCGGACGATCACCCCGTCAACACCGCCTGCTCGGGTGCGCTCCCAATGCTTTGCACGCCCACCATCTACCAGGTGGCCGTCACCAGGACCCTCATTGATGGCGGCACCGTCCTCAACATGCTCCTCCCGGAGCCCTTGACCTCCTCCATGTCACCATTGGAATGGCTCCGACCCAGCAATCCCTTTTGGGCGTCGGGCGGCTCCTCCAGCTCCTTGAGGCAGATCCGCCTTCTGTGACCTTGGCACCCGACAACTTCCGCGGGCTGGTCAACTTGGACGCCGCCCCCTTGGCCCCCGTACAACACCATCCTCGGCTACCCCTTGGCCCAGTTCATGGTAGCGACCCATCCGGCCTACAACCTCATGAAGATGCACAGGAGCAGCGTCCTCACCATAGATGGGATACCAAGGATGCCTGGCTTTGGCGCTCAAGCTTCATTGTCGGCGTTACAGGAGCAGGGGTCCCCAGACTTGCCTGCTGCGGCTGCGGCGTGGCTCAAAGGAGGCCAGGACAGCCCATCTTCATCAGCATAAGCTCAAGACCCTCATGAGGCAAGCCTCGCGAGGCGGATGACAAGGGCTTCCTCAGGCATGGCCTCGTCGGGCTGGCAGCTCATGAGAGGCGAAGAGTTCAAGGCAGGGTACCTCAGGGTGCCCATGGCTAAACCATGGCGACCAAGAGGCGCCCGGTCGAGGCGCCAGCCCATGATGTCCTCCTTTCCTCTTTGGTGCAAAGGAGCAAGCGCGGCGAGCATCAAGCAAAGGCAACCGTTTGGTGCAACAAGACCAAGACCAGCTAGCAATTTGGAAGGAGTCATCGTGGAGCCCAAGCGTCATCACGAGCCTTTGGCGGCGAGGACCAACTTTAGTCGGGATAAGTGTACCCGTTGTTCCCCTTCAAAATGGCCAATTGTTGGCGCCCTTCCGCTCAATATTTGGGAAGAGGCCAGGGCCTTCGCCTATAAATAGAGGCGGGCATCTTGAAGAGCGAAGAGGCCGGGATCCTCATCAAGGAACCGATAGCTAAGCTGAACACCACCTAGCAGTTCATCACACCCTTGAAACAGACCCTCATGAGGCTGTTCTTCTTTATGTGTTCCTCATCAGCCCAGAGGCAATCCACCACACCACAAACTAGAGTAGGGTATTACACCTGGCAGTGGCCCGAACTAGTATAAATCTTGTGTCTCTTGTCGCATTACATTAGTAGTTTAGGTTCTGCGATTGGCGAGTGCGAGGCGGTGGAGTCGGATCTCCAGCGCGCGCGCAGTGTTCGAACCTCAAGGTCTGCGGAACCCGAAATCCGACATTTAGCGCGCCCGGTAAAGTGCGCGGAATCTGCCTTTCGTCGCCTCGTTCTTCCCGACCACATAACCATGTCGGCGCCCGTCGAACTTCGCTAGCGCGCCCGGCCGCCCTCGCCTCCCATATCGCCCGAGACAACTCCCGTCGTGGCGCCCTCGTCGTTCCCGTCACTTGCCGTCAACGCTGCCACCGGCCCGGCGAAACGGCAGCAAGCATCTTCCAGCACCCGTCCATGGCGGGGCGGCCGCCTACCGCCCGCCGCCGCTCACCCGCTGGTTCTTCATCACGCCGCCCGCTTCGGCCATGGAGGCCCGGGCTGCACTAATCGCGGCAAACGAGCTCCTGCGCTACCGCCCCGTCGACGACATCTACGAAGAATGGCTCGACCGAGTCGCCGAGCTCGTCCGAGCTGCAGGAGGCGCCCGCACCATCCGTCTCGCTGCACCGCACCCGCCCAGCGTGGCGATAAACTCGAGGCGCCTCGGCCGCCTCCTCCTCAAGCGCCCAGCCCCAAAGTAGCGCGGCCCTGGCGGAACCCGTTCCGCTGGCGCCCAGCGCAGCAAAAGCTGTCAAAGTTCCTCGCCCACAAGCTGCCCGGCGCTCCCGCTCCGACGCGTCAAGACCCTGCGCTGCCCCGGCCGGCGGCGAGGGAGGCCCGCAAGACCAAGCTCTCTGCCGTCAAGGGCCCCGCGACCATGGCGAGCTGCGGCGCATTCACCTCCGAGCTGCTTGCGGTGTCACGTGGCCCGCCAAGTTCAAGCCAGGCCTGCCTCCTCGCTCTGACAGCACGGTGACCCTCACGGAGTTCCTCGAGCTCTGGTGGGCATCGAAAAGGCTGCCAGCGGGGGCGAAAGGTCATGGCGAACTGGTTTCCCAGGCGCTCAAGGGCGAGCCGCACCTAGCTCGAATCTGGCCCCAGACGCGATCTCTTCTGGGCGAGATCGCGCCACTTCATCGCCAACTTCCAAGGTACTGCATACGGCCACCCAGCAGTGGCGACATCGCGCGAATCAAGTAGCAGCAGAAACCTGCAAAGTACATCCGGCGCTTGAACAACGCCGCCTCAAGATCCCGGGGTAGCGGAGGCCATCATCTCTGCCTTCTCCGGCCAGGCGTCTTGTGACGTCAAGATGAAGGAGGAGCTGGCGCTGCATGAAGATCTGTTCACCTCCTTGGAACTATTCAACTTGGTGACCAAGTGCGCCATCGGCGAGGAGGCGCCTCTCCTCCTCGAGCTTCCTGCCAGATCTGAGGAGAAGAAGTCAAGGCCGGGGCGTGAAAGCGCAAGGGGCTGCCGTACTCATGGCGAACCAGACACCAAGAAAGGCAGAGATCAGCCGGAGTCCTCCAAGGGCAGCGGTACTCACGTGTACCACGACCTCCACACCCACAACACTAATGAATGCCAAGAGCTCCAGGCCGTCTGTGAAGGAAGGGTCGGCGTGGCGCGCCCGGCCTTGAGGCAGGCTCTGGCGAGGAGGAAGGAAGGAATGCGGGGCCTTTGGGAAGACCAGCGGCCCGCGCCAAGGTGGCGCGACCAACCTCGCGAGGACCGCTGGAAAGACCCTCCTCGCGAGGGAGGCTGGAGGGATCAGCCTCGCGAGGATCGCCCCCCTGAGGCAGCGAGCCTCCCTCGCTGCCACCGCCGCAAGGAGAATCGAGGCCGTCATCGGGGCGAGGGGCTGGGGGCTTCGGAGGAGCGTGCGATGCTGCATCTGGGCGGAGCTCAAGCCCGACCTCTCGGCGCATCTTCAAGCAGTTCGCTCATGAAGTGAATGCAGATCCTCCCCAAGCTCGAGGCCCAGCGCCCTCTCGGTGGTGGCGTGCGCCATCACGTTTGCTTCAGCGGATCAGCTCAAGTCGCAGCCACGGTGGAGTTCTCGATGCTTTGTTCCCCAATCATCGACAAGCGTGCTGGTCACCAAGACCCTCATCGGCGGTGGAGCAGGGCTCAGCGTCTATCCGTGGAGACATTCAACAATCTTCAAGTGCCTTACAGTCGGCTTCAATAACCAAGCCTTTCTCCGGAGTCACCAAGCGGCTCCACAGTCCCGATCGGGCAGGTCCGCCTTCTGTCACCTTGGGGCTCGCGACAACTTCTACACCGAGCTCGCCGACTTGGCGTCGCCCACGATTCGCCTGCCGTACAACGCCATCCTCGGGTACCCAGGGTTGGCCAAATTCATAGCCGTAACCCACCATGGCTACAACGTCCTCAAGATGCCGAGAGCGGCGGGGTCATCATGGTGCCACAGTGAGGAGAAGCGCAGTATGCTCCACAGGCGAGCCTTTTAGGCAGCGTCGCTAGAAGACCAGACCACAGCAGCGGGAGGCCTCCGAGGCGCCCAGAAAGAAGACATCGACCGACCGGCTCTTCAAGAGACAGGCCCCTCGGGGCCAGCGCCGGGCAGGAGCCTCCTTCCATCGCATAGGAAAGCGGCGGCGCCCTCCTCGGCGGGGCTCGGGGCTCTCCCTGGAGGGCCGCCGACCTCGCCAAGGTCTTGAGGGGCGCTTGGGCACCACGTGGGCGTGCTTGAAGCCACGTTTCCATAGCGGGAGCAAGGCAAGGAGGCGAACCCTCGGGATTCGTCGGCAAGGCCATTCAGGAGCTACATGAGTCAGGGTCATGAGGGCCAGCCGCCGCTTGCCGTTTGTGGCCCCCCCATCGGCGAGGATGGTGGGTTCGCGTCTGCATCGACATACCACAGCTCCATAGAGGCAGCGTCTCAAGCGCCTCGGCCCTCGGGAGTGGGGCGTTGCGAGGTCGCCCGCAGCTACGTTCGCATGCCTTACGGCTGCCGAACTTAGCCGCCACGAACCAGCGCCTCATGAGGACATCACAGGCTCAGAGGTCGAGGCGTTCCGCAGCCTGGCGGAGATGGAGATGGCAGCGAGGAGCCACCAGCGCCTCCGGAGCCTCCGAGGCCCACAGGCCTAGGGGCTCGTGAGATCGGCTCCCAGCCCCGAGTCTGCTACACCAACACCTCTTCGTCCCCAACATCACCAGGTGACATCTTTAAGCTGCGTTCTAGGCTGGGAGCACCTTCAGGGCCGCATTATTCCCAGGCCGCGTGGGTTCGTCCCTGCGGCATGTATCCCTTTATTTCATGTCATTAGCTTATCTGTTAGGCGCCCCTCGGGCTGCATCATCCCCAAGCCGCTCGGGCCAGTCCAGTGGCATGTATCCTTCCTACTTTTTCCTTAGGATTATGCTCTCGCTCCACCATGCTTGTTATTTGGTGCCCTTTCACAGGTGGCGGAATCTTGCCGCGTTAAAGGGGTGCACGAGCATCGCGACTCAGGGCTCCTACTGGCTCTCGGCCCTCACCCTCTGGTCTTGTCCATGGCATCGCGACCTGGCTTGCCCGGTGGTGAAGTCCAGCCGAGGCCGGGACCGGGGCGTGAGTTTCATCATCTAACCCGACTTGCGCGTTAAAGGGGGTGCTTGAGCATCGCGACTCAGGGCTCCTAGCGGCTCTCCGACCCTCACCCTCTGGTCTTGTCCATGGCATGCGACCTGGCTTGCCGGCTGACGGTGAGACCAGCCGAGCCAGGACCGGGGCGTAGAGTTCTTTGCATCGGACCCAGCTTGCGTGTTAAAGGGGGTGCACGAGCATCGCGACTCGGGGCTCCTACCGGCTCTCGGCCCTCACCCTCTGGTCTTGTCCATGGCATCGCGACACTGGCTTGCCGGCTGGTGAGACCAGCCCGAGGCGGGACAGGGGCGTGAAGTTGCGTCATCTAACCCTTCTTGCAGCGTAAAGGCGCTGAGCATTGCGACTCGGGGCTCCTACCGGCTCTCCGGCCCTCACCCTCTGGTCTTGTCCATGGCATGCGACACGGCTTACCGGCTGGCGGCTGAAGTCCAGCCGAGCGGGACCGAGGGCGTGGAGTTGATGCATCGACCGACTTGCGGCGTTAAAGGGGTGCACGAGCATCGCGACTCAGGGCTCCCTACGGCTCTCCGGCCTTCACCCTCGGTCTTGTCCATGGCATCGCGACACGGCTTGCCGGTGACGGGTGAGACCAGCCGAGCCGGGACAGGGGCGTGAGTTGCGTCGTCTAACCCAGCTTGCGCGTTAAGCGGGGGTGCACGAGCGCCAGCGACTCGGTGCTCCTGGCTCTCGGCCCTCACCTCTGGTCTTGTCCATGGCATCGCGACACGGCTTGCCCGGACAGTTGAGACCATCCGAGCTGCGGGACGAAGGCGTGAAACAGCGGCATCGGCCAAATTTGCAGGAACACACTCGAAGATAAGGCCGAGCAGGCGCAACCCGCCTTGGTAGGGCCCGTGAGTCTGCGGCTGGCTCACGGGTGCCAGATACACCTCGTCCAGCCCTACCGTGCCGAGCCACGTGTCGGTGGGGTTGTATCGCTCCCGGGGCTCCTCCGGAGAGCCCCTCACGTTCAATGGAAGCACCATGCTCAGCGCTGGTGGCGACACTGCCGAGGCGGCTATGCCCGTCTTGCATGCGGAGCGCTATACTCCGCTGGTGATAAACAAGCGAGGTGGCCTCGGGTCGCATCAACCTCGGGAGCCAGGCTCGATGTCGGCCTCGTCGTAGCGCCTCCCTCGGGAGCGCGCCGCGGGGGCTGGAGCGGGGGCTGCGCTGGAGTCACGCCAGGCGCCGCCACCTAGCCAGGCCGAGGTTGCGTCGCCGTCACTCCCGGCGGAGCCAAAGATGCGAATGCCGTTTGGCGTCAGGGGACTCTGAGCATCGCGACTCAGAAGCCTAACTGGTCACGTAGCCCCTCAGCCCTTAGTCCCGAAAGGCTAACGGCGGTTGAGGTATGCAGGGCGGGCTCTGCGAGCGTAAACGGTAGATCCGCCCGCGTCTCACCTCCCTACTTGCTGTTAAATGCGCCAAGGGGACTCTGAGCATCGCGACTCAGAGCCTAACATCACGTAGCCCCTCACTCCTTGGTCCGTCCTGGTTTCGGTCGGGGCTAGCAGCTGGCTGAGGTATGGCGGGGCAGGGCTCAGCCGGCGTGGGAACATAAGCAAGTAGAGGCGCAAATTTCAAGGAATTCAAAAGCAAATATTACAGTCCACACTGTTATCATAATACCAAATGCAAGTTTAAATGCCTCCCGAGGCATGAAACATGTGCAGGAATTAAAAGCAAGGCAGGAGCCTGGCAGGTCACTTGTCGGCGGTGGAGCAGCTTGAGTGGGCTCGCCTCGTGAAGCAGCGGGGCGGCAGGCGCCTCACTTGGCTTGGTGCTGAGGCGGAACTTCCCCAGAGCCTCGCGCAGCCCTTCACAACCTCGGCGGTGGCAGCTGCATGCTTTCGCCGCTTCTGGCTCCAGCCAGGCTGTCCATGTCGTGGTTGGGATCGCGAATAGATGTGGGTGAGGATCCGTCGTCGATGCCCGAAGAAGACAAGACAGCGCCTCGGCCTCGGCCGTGGGGCCAAGACCAAGGAGACATCTTCAAGGCGTGAACCGGGAAGGAAGCAGCTTGGCGGGGCCATCCTCTGCGCGAGGCGGTGGGCTCTCGGGCCGCTATCATAAAGCTCCCTCGGCGGCGTGAGCCTTCACCTCCATATCTGTGAAGGCCACGCGATCTTCGGCAAGAACCCGCGCCTTTTCGTCCAGCTCGAGTTTCCTCGCCTCCAATTCCTGCTCCAGCGCGCCTAGGCGGTCACGGCGCTTCTTGTCACATCCTAGCTAGTCCATGCATTAGTGTGTGCATCATGTTTAACTTTCATCTGAAATTTGAAATGGGGAAGACAGAACCCCCAGAACCCCTTTTGAATCCAACCAGGGCTTACTAAAATTATTTTCAATGAACCTGAAATGCCCTTCTAAAATGCTCATCACCTTTGCTTTGGTTCAGAGCCTCTGCCAAAAGTGGTGCACAATTTTCTAGGTCATCCTAAGGTCTTTGAATTAAATCATAAGTATTTGAGTTTGGGCATTTAAAATTATATAAAATATTGCAAATGCCCAAATAATCCCAAACTAAAATGTTCCATGTTGGAAATATTCCAACTAAGGACCAGGTGCAGTTTGGTGAATTTTGGAGTTGTTTAAGTATTTTTAGAAAGTCCAGAAAGTTACAGAAAATAGAAAAAGGAAACAGAAATATAAAAACTTACCTGGCGCCACCCAACCGGCCCACCTGCCGGCCCAGCCAGCCGTCGCGCCGGTGGCTGCAACAGCTGAGCCGGCGGCAGAGTGCTTTCGACAGCGAGCACCGCATGCGTGCCACGCAGCTGGCCGCCGCCTCGCCACTTCCCTCACCGAGCTACCGACGCGAAACACGCTCACTCTCTCCCCCCGAACCCTCAGACATCTATCCTCCTCCCCAGCTCCTCCCCTCGCTCTCCCACGCCATGGCCGACGCCACCGCAGCCGCACCGTCGCCGTAGTCGCGCTCTCCGTCATCCTTGCGCCTTCCCGTCGTGTCTAGGAGCTCCGCCGCCCTCCTCTACCTCGAGCTAGCCAAGCCCGGCGCTCGCATGGCCCGAGTCCTCTGCACCAACCTCGCCCGGCCAGCCGTCGCGGAGATCCCCTTGAGCGTCACCGCGCACCAACTCGTCCCGACCGCGCCGTGTGCTTCCTCGAGTTCTCCGTGAGCCTAGATACCTCCCCTCCTTTCCTTTCTCTCTCCGAGCCGTGTGGCGACGCCTTGAGACTCATCCGCATCGTCGCCCTTGGGCTCGTCGCCGGCGTGCTCCCGGCCATCCACAGTCACCCTCGGTGTCCAACATGCTCACCGCACCAGCGTGGCGTCTAACCCACCACTTCACGCTCCTCACCACACACGTAGCCATGAGTTCGTCATCACCCGAACTCGGCGGCCGCCTAGGTCTTCGCCCGGCGCCATTTCCGGCCACCCAGGCCAATAGCGCCACCAAGAGCAGCGGGTTGTTCCCGGCTACACATAGGCGCCCTCGCGGCTCATTTGGTTGCGGGCAGCCAAATCCACTCTCGCCGCGTCTGGCTGCGCCGGCGGCAAGCGCGGCGTGGTTGGCGCTGACTTTGACCACGGGTGGGCCTGGTTGACTCTCTGAGCCAATGAGGTGGGGCCCAGCCACAGTAACTAATCAGGATTAGTTTTAATTAATATTTAGTTAAACTAATTACAACGACACGGGACCACCGGTCGGGTTTGACACTGGGCGTCCCGTTGACCCTGACGTCATCTGACGCATTCTTGTGTGATAAATGAATTCTTGGAATTATTACATTATAGGAAATTCGAATATAGTTCAAACTTCAAAAATCATAGAAGTGTCTGTAACTCCAAATGCAAAGTTTATATATGAAAAATGATCAGAAAAATCCATTCTATCCGTTGGTAAAGGTTTCATGCATGATAGAACAAGTTAACCTTGCTGTTTAGGCAGATTAAGATAATGCACCTTTATGGCTATGTTAAATGAGCTAACATTTGAATCTTTGATTCAAATGAGTTCATCCCTTTTTGTTCCAGCTTGCACTAGGCCAACACACATTCATATTGCCATGTCATAGCATGCATCTTATTGTTGCATATTGCCATGTGTGTTTATTTTCGGTATGTCTTTACGTGATAGGTTACGCCTCGAGGATAATCCGAATATCCGTGCGAAAGGCACTATCCTACCACCACTACATCGGGCAAGTAACCCATTGATCATTCGATACAAACCCATGTTCTCGCTTCTACTCTTGTTTCTTTGCATTAAGACAACGCGATTCAAACTGTTGTGTCTGCGGTAGTTGAACCCACTTCCTTTGCATGACTGTCATTGCCACGATAACTAGATGAAACCCACTAGTATGTGTAGGGTTGATTGAGCCATGTTTGTAATTCCTACCATGCTATGCTTGCTATGCTTAGAGTTGTGTCAGGTCGGCTCATTGGGATGATGAGCTGGAGTGAAAGGTTGTGTCGGGTTCGAGTGAAAGTGTTGAACACGTTTTGGTAAAATGTCGATGAGAGGCCATGTAGGAGTACATGGTGGGTTGTTTCATTGAAGCCGTCCCTAGAACTGAGATCGTGTGTGTGATTTAAGACTTAGCTACTACCACGCATTGGGCCCGAAACCAATGGACCCTCTCGGCATTAACCACTCTTGTCCTCGGTCAGGGAGTTGCAAGTAGTTTACGGTGTTTGTAGCATGCTTGGGGCCGCGCATGGCGCTGACCTTAGGGTGGGCTGTGTTGCGGTAGGCACGTGGCCCGGTGTGCCGGTCGCCCGTTTGGTGTCTCGGGAACCCTGCACACATCGTTCGGGGCCGTTAGTGGAAACCTCGGCGGACTCCTGCGGATGGAACCCGAATGGCGATAAACTGGACTCGGGACTCGTGTGTTTAGTCGGTCGTGGCCGACACCCACGTTGGGCTTCCGCTGCTTGAGTATTGTGATGGTGATTAGTGGACTCGTGTGCGACAAATGCTTTTCAAGTGGTGTCACGTGGGATAGCTTAGCCAGAGTCAAAGCTGGCTTCTTTGCAAATAACTCCACCACCTTCTTGAGAATGTGCATGTATGATAGGATTACATTGTAAGACTTCTGAGTACCTCCGTACTCATGTTTGTAATTAATGTTTTGGGGCGACAACCTGCCCCCTCCGATGGGTTTTATGTAGACCTTGACATCGGCAGGTGAACTAGCCACCCGGTGGTGATCCAAGGCTTGTGAAGGGCCACTGTAGATAGAAGGGCTTCAACAAGCTTTCTTTCTTTTTAGAGTCTGTACTCAGACTAGTTTGCTTCCGCATGTGTTTGTATGTTTGTATGACTTGAGTGTTGGGTCATGTGACCCCTACCTGTATGGATATGTTATGTATGGCTCCTCGGAGCCTCTTAAATAAAGTTCTTTTGAGTTGTAGAGTTTTGTTGTGTTGCCATGTTGTATGTACTCATATCGGGCATATTGCGTGTATGATTGAAATGCTTGGTATGAGTGGGATCCGACACACTAGTTGTTTATCCTTGGCAGCCTCTCATATGGGGAAATGTAGTCTCGTGCTTACGGCGATAGTAGTCCGCTATAGCCGGTTCACAGAGTCACTGCTAGCCCAACACTCTGCTTGGACACTTGTTGGCGGCATGTGTTTCCGCCGTTCCTATATACATCCCTTGAAATGTCGCGGTGATATTGAGTCTGCCTAACTGGTACAGCCGGGATGCGGAGTCTGATAGCCGAGTGCTACAACCCGAATTCATCGTTGATGACCGACATGCTCGATGTGATTCATGTATGCTGTCCTTATGGGTTAAGCGCCGCTTTGGGTTCACGACTAGCCATGTCGGCCGGGTTCTTTGTCATATGGATGCTAGCGACACTATCATATCGTGAGCAAAAGGCGCAAATGGTCCGGGCCATGGTAAGAGACACCGTGCAAATACCGTGCGTGAGGCGCAAAGTGATATGAGGTGTTACCGGCTAGGTCGATGTGACTTGGAATCGGGGTCTGACAGCGTTGGCATCGAGCAGGACTGCACTGTGGGTTCGCTAAGCCAAATTAGTCGATGTTGAGTCTAGAAATGCTTTAGTTATATGTAGGGAATTGATTGTGGGAGGGCGTAAGGCTCTTTTACTCCTTTACCTTATGCCCTCTGATCTGAGTCATCCTCTTCTCATTCTACGTGGGTATAGGACTAGGCTCTTCTCTCTATCATGTTCACGTGTTACTAATCCGTAGTAACTTATAGGGTTGTTGGTTACAGCCTCAGTTCAGTTTCTACTACTTTTAGTATGCTATCAGTTGAACCAGAACTTTGATATGATGTTGTTGAGTGGCTTTGCAATCTGATTTTGAATGTCTCAAATCTGTTCTTGAGCATTCTGAGATGTTATGCTGCCGATTTTCCTAGAAATTCTAATGTCTTTGCATTGTGGCTGTGCTTTCGGATGGCCACCGTCCCCGAACCAAGTGGTTAAATCGACCCGTGCATTGATGTGTGTGGTCACACGACCATGTTAGTTCGGGTGATGGTGAGACCGGTTACCGATGGTATCCGAATATACCGTCGAGGAGCAGTTTAGAATTTTAATCAAAGCCAATATCTATGCGCGGTCAGGATATATCCATCTTATCCGAGACTCTTGAACGCTCCTTTGTTCTTATGGACTTGGGATCACTATTGGGATGTCCGTGCGAGGATGCAGCCTACTCAATGATGACTATTATTGAGCGAACTGCCTTAACTTTGTGCAACACCAATTTCCACTACATGCAGCATCCCTCCACAGGCGCATGGTTACCTTGAGGTATGTCAGTTGACGCATCCATGAGGACTCACTCCTCCGCACCACTCTGAGATCTGGAAGACAAGGACCGTGAAAACCGGGCCTTGCGTATGGAAACTCTTTAATGCCCTTTCGATCCTTTGGGCCACTCGACTCGGTTTGCACTGCCGTGCAAGCGGATACATCACATGAGGACTTGTACCTGTGCGGGCTGGTCTGCCAGACTTTATGGAGTGGCGTGGTGGGAGGCATCACCCCTCCTCGTGGACCTCGTGCTGCCGCCGTTTGTTGGACCACGGCCACATCAGAGTCCCTATGGTCCATAAGCTCCACAGGACCGTCATTTCAGGATGATCATGTTCCTCTTCGAGCTTGGGTGGTGACTTTTATGAGGACTACTACGGGCTATGCGAGTTAGTAGTAGTATCCCTAGTATTGTAATAGTTGTATTTCCACCGTCTGTGCGACACATGGAATATGACTTAGTGTGTATCATTAGGAAGTGTAGAAAAATAATGTATAGCAGTTTGGAATGCTTGGATGAGATGTAACGCCTTTCACTATAGTTGTACTCCGTCGGGCTTGTACTAAACTATGAATGGTGTGTATGACCGTTGGTATATATATGGCAGTTTTATATTACCATGTCATAAGGATGAACAGCTCTGCATTCCGTGTTATCCATTACATTCCGCACTTCCTTGCTAAATTCTGCCATCCTGGTTTAAAGCGTTGTTTTGTTTCCTAGGATGGTCAACACCATAACAATCCTGCTGCTCGGGCGGGGAGAAATAGCGCAGCTAGGAATGTAAATCTGCCTCAACGCCTTCTTTGGCGAGGTTATGTTGGAGGCGAGCGCAACAAGCGTGAGACCAATCGCTTCTTTGGGCAGATTGAGCGAGAATACGCCGCCAGCCAAGGAATGATCTGGTGTCACTCAATGACTTTGTCAAGCTGTATCCACGAAGTTCAAATATTTGTTGAGCCTCTCGATGCGGATGGTGGCCCAGCAGACATCACCCACAAGCTACGTTACGCTTAGCGTGGCTGAAGTGATAAGGTTACCTTTGCCGCCTATCACCTCGAAGGCCCTGCTAGCCTTTGGTGTGAGAATTATGAGGCTATCGCGGTTGGCCAAATCACTACTTGGGCTAAATTCGAGTGCCGCTTTCGTGAGCATCACATCCGGAAGGTCTCATGGATCGTAAGAGGAAGAATTCTGCAATTTCACCCGGGGTGGTATTTGTGGATACATACGGCCGTGAGTTTGCGAATCTAGCACGTTATGCTCTGAAGAGGTTTCTACAAGCGCCAAAGAAGCGAGCAAGGTTCATGAGGGACTTAGCCCGAGCTTCACCGTGATCTTAAATGCTTGCGAGTGCACCTCCTTTCGAAGTTAGTCAACAAGGCTATCGGTCTTTGGCTGGACAGTCGACTTTGAAGCTTCACATAAGCACTCCGTGACTTTGGTTCTTCATCCGGCTCTGGATCTCGGAAGCGCGGGTTTGGATTCAAACACTTTGCTCTGCCACCGGAGTTCACTCGAGGCCATCCTTTGAGGCGCCTCGCCCCAACCAGCGATATGTACCGCCCAAGACTTATGGTGGCCCGCTGCTAATGCTGCTCCATGCCCCAATATGATAACCTATTTCAAGTGTGAGAGGCGGGCCACTACATCCGTGAGTGTCCCAGAACAACCCGGTCGGATCGGAAAATCATTGGCGTGGTAAGCCAGCGGGAAAGGTACTCTCGCCAAACTAGCTGCCCTTTGCTCGTGGCCACGTCAACTATGTTTCAGCTGAGAAACCCATGAGGATCCCAACGTCGTTCTCGGTACGCTCCTTGTTAATTGTCATCCGGCAACTTTTCTTTTTGATACTGGAGCATCTCATTCATTTATTTCTGAGAGCTATGCTCAATTGCACAACACCACATTCTGTGACATGCACACCTCCATGGAAATTCAAACTCCTGGTTCTAGATGGCAAACCTCTAGAATAAGTCATGGGAATGAAATTCTTGTCGACAGATTAGTCTTTCTTGCATCTCTAAGAGCTCTCAAGTCCTCAGACATAAACATCATCTTGGGTATGGACTGGATGTCAGTCCATTATGCTAAGGTTGCTTGCTCTACTAGAGCTGTTCAGCTCACCCATTGTCACGCCCAATATGCGACCCTATCCAAAAGGAACTCGACGGTCCCACCAAGGATAGACCCGCATATTGAGACGCTTTTGCAAGGTGGATATCATTACATCAACATTACATAATAGTGGGGATACATACATAAGGCACAAAATGCCACAAGAATACATCAACATCATATACAAGATCAACATCCGACTACGGATGAAACATAAATAAAACTCAACGACATCCACCACCTTTAGCCGGGCTGCCGACTGGAACCTATCCCACGATCGAAGAAGAAGCGGAAGAAGAACTCAATACAAGCAAACATCACTCTCGCGTCATGATCAGCGCACAGCTGTACCTGGCCCTGGTGGTGTAATGTAATCGTGAGCCACGAGGACTCGACAATCCCATTACCATGGGTATCAAGACTAGCAAAGCTTAAGTAGGAAAGGAAGGGGTAAAGTGGTGAGGTTGCAGCAGCGGCTAAGCATGTATGGTGGCTAACATACATAAATGAGGCGAGAAGAGAAACAAAGGCGAGTCGTCAACTAGTAATGATCAAGAAGTGATCACGAACTCCTACTTCGTCGAGACATAACCCGAAAACCGTGTTCTCCTCTCGATCAACCCGAAAAGAGACACTCACGGTTACACACACGGTTGGTGTATTTTAGAAGAGTTTGCTTCAAAATTTACTACAACGGATATTAACAAATTCCATCGCCACATAACCCGGGCACGGCTCTCGAAAGTTTAAACCCTGCGGGGTGTCCCAACAAGCCCATGATAAGCTCGCGATCAGCGAAGGATATTCCTTCTCCCGGGAAGACCGATCAGTCTGGAATCCGGCTACAAGACATTCGACAGACAATAAAACAAGACCAGCAAAGCCGCCCGGATGTCCGACAAATCCCGATAGAGTCGCACGTACCTCGTTCTCGAGGCACACCGGATGAGCAGTCCGTACAACTAAAACCAGACCTCAAGTTGCCTTGAGGCGCCTGCAGGGCTCTAGTTAGGCCCAGCACTTTCGAAGAACACTGGTCGGGGGCTAAAATAAAGATGACCCTCGGGCTCCGAAACCCAAGGGAAAAAGGGCATAGGTGAGGCAAATGGTAAAACCAATGTTGGGCCTTCTTTGGAGAGTCTTATTCAAAGCGAACTGTCAAGGGGTCCCATAAATCACCCGACCGCGTTAGGGGCGCAAAATCCGGGAACATAATACCGATATAGCGGAAACTAGAAGCGGCAAGAGTGGAACAAAACACCGGGCATAAGGCCGAGCCTTCCACCCTTTACCAAGTATATAGATGCATTAATAATATAAGATATATTGTGATATCCCAACAAGTAAACATGTTCCAACGAGGAACAACAACTCCATGTTCAACAAGGAACAAACTTCATCTTCACCGCAACTAACAATGCTATAAGAGGGCTGGCGAAAGCGGTAACATAATAAACAATGGTTTGCTAGGAAGGGTGCAAAAGGTTAGGGGCTGACATGGCAATTTGGGATGGTTTGATAAGCAGGTAATAGGTAGCGCATGCATAGCGATAGAAACGAAGCAACTAGCATAGCAATGATAGTAGTGAGATCCAGGGTAGCGGTCATCTTGCCTGAAATCCCACAAGGAAGAAGAAGCGAGTCCATGAAGAAGGCGAGCGGAAGAAGCCACGAAGATGGACCAGCGTGAGCGAGCGAATCCTCACGATCATAGCAAGCGAGGAACTAACAAGAAGAAGCACACAACATAGTAAACACACCACACATAGACAAGACATGATGCACAACCAAGCATGATGCATGACAAAGCTACATGAAGCTACTCATGGCAAGGGATGATGCAAACAAAAACAACACACCAAGCAAGTTTAAATGAGGCCGGAAACAACATATAACAATTCCGGTAAGTCCTCATATGCAAATTTCGAAATTGGTCCAGATCTGAATAACTTTATGTTCAAGTTGTTAAACAGCAAGTTAAGATGCATCACGATGATCTACGAAATTCTAGTCAAGTTACATATAAAGTTCATTAGATTGAGACTCTGACCTAGAAGATATGAGCAAAACAAGATAAGCATGGCATTGATGCAAAATGCATACAAACATCAAGCAAACACCTCAAAACAAGGATGCAACATGATAATATTAAACTACATGCAAAATCAAGCAAGTTTCATATAGAGCACACTCAAAAGCGAACAGCGGTTCAACACATACACACTATACAAGATGTGACAACAATCATCCAAAACAGCAAGTAGGCATATTGCAAGCATCAAAACAACATGCTACAGCACCTCAACATGAAAACAAAAGGCATGGGCATGATTTACAGGTAAATTATTACAAAACATGAACACTGAGCTATCTCCAGAAACAACTAGAACATGCTCAAAATGACATGGCAAGATTGCAAATAATAACAGTTCAGACTTTGGCAGAAATAACATCAGGTTGCAATGTTTAGAGCTATGAAACAACATGCTACAGGGACTTAACATGGCAAACAAAGGCATGGCATGAATCTACTAAATGCATAGAACAAAAGTCCCTTACTGACCATGAGCCAAAAAGGATCAGAAAATATGATGGCACCCATGTAAACATAGCAAGTTATATTACAGATTCATACATGGCAGGAACAACGATAAGTAGGCATGTTGGTGAGCTTGAATCACTCACCACAGAGCAATACATGGCATGGCAAGGCAACCAACAGCAATAAGACATGGCATAGAAGCTATACATGGCAAGAACAACATCATATCATACAAGCAGCAAAATATCATGGCAAGAATTGAATAACATGTAAACAATCTGCCAGGAAATATTTTATAGCAAAAGTAGAGCTCGATTGACTCAAGCTATGACACTCCATAATTGCAAACAAGGGCATGGATGGATAGAGCAAGACATGTATAACAAAACATCCTTACTGAAGTATCTCAAAATAAGCATGTATCTCTCGGTAGCATCAAGTTAACATGGCATCAAAATATCAGCAAAACAGGGCTGAAATCAGCAACAACAAGACACCTAGTTTGCATGCTTGTGCTAGTCACCACGGAGGTCACAAAAATACATGGCATACATCCCTGGAAAGATGGCATGGCATATTACAAAACACATGTAGGACTCAAGACCATAGGATGCACACATCAATCATGGCAAAAATGACAAAAGTGCATGTTACATTAAGAAGAAACTAACATCACATAGCACTCTTATAACAGCATTTCGGGTATCAAGATGAGCTCAAATGAAAATGATGCAATGAGATGAAATGATCTACTCTACGAGACGAACATTTTGACATATTACGCGCGCAAAACGGAGCTATATGCAGAGAGTTATGATGCCACGAAAAAGCAACAAAATATCTGCAGGCATGTGGACTTAGTGGATTCGAGGAAGGAGAGGAAAGTCAACCGTGGCGCGGAGGTCGAGATCGCCGGGATCTGGCGGAGCTCGGCGGAGGAGTCGGAGGCGGCCGGCCCGGATCTCGCGGATCCGGCGGCGAAGAAAACCGTCGTCGGAGAAAGGCAGGCAGACGGCCTTGGCTGAAAACCCGAGCAGTGAGGCGGACAATGGCCCGGACGGTGAGTCGGGAAGGAGGAGCAGCCCAGATCGGGAGCTCCTCTCCCGGCCAGGCAGCCAGAGCGCAAGTGAGCTTGCCAGTTCGAGCCAGGCGGGCGGGCTAGGCCCCTTGGAACTGTGATGGAGGTGGGAACTGGCGGGCTGGGGCGTGGCAGCCCCTGGATGGCTGCCAGGCCGGCGTGATGGCGGCTACCCACTCGGCGGCGCCAAGTGGCGTGAGGGAAGTTGGCGACACGGCAGGAAATGGAGGTGGGAGGCGGTGGGAGATGATTGGGGCACGGAAATTTAGGAGGAGGGTAGGTAGCTGGCCAAAATGGAAGGGAGGTGTATATATAGACATAGGGAGCTAGGAGACTCCGAATGAGGTGCGGTTTTGACCTTGATCGTGATCGAGCGACCGAGTATGGAGGGAGTTTGCTGGGTTTGGGCCACTTTGGAAGGGTGTTGGGCTGCGCACAAAAGGCTTCAGCGGTTACCAGTTAACCGTTGGAGTACCAACGACCTCAAATGATCGAAACTTGACGAGCGGTCTACGGTGCTATACCAAGGATGTTTGACAAACCTTGAGGCATTCGAGAAACGTTTGACACCCGCACATGAAAAAGAGGTAAAAGAGGCGCGGGAGACATAGGAGTGCGGATTGCAAAAGCGGACAACGGGGAAAATGCTCGGATGCATGAGGCGAACATGTATGGAAACTAAAATGCACATGATGACATGATAAAAATGCATATGATGACATGGCAAAGCACAACCCATAAACAAATGACATGGCTTGGCGAATAAGCTGGCGGACACACAGGCGCGCCGAATCTGAGGCGTTACACCCATCCTTGGGCAAGAGCAGTTAGTGTTTCGACCAGTGGCTAAGCGTCGACTTTACTCCATAAATGCCAACCCCTTCGACCTCGAAGATATTCGGTGGTCCGTGATTTTTGGATGACTTTCGGAAGAACTGCGGTGTTCCACAGCGAGGATGTCGAGTTCGTGATAAATCTTGTTCCCGGAACCGTTCCAATTTCTAGAAGACCGTATAGGATGGCACCCTAGAACTAGCGAGCTTAGAAACAACTCGATGAGTCCTTGCAAAAGGGTTTCATCCGTCCTAGTTCATCTCCATGGGCTTGCCCCGTCCTCTTCGTCAAGAAGAAGGATGGAACGGATCGGATGGTTGTAGATTACCGACCTGTCAATTTGGTCACTATCAAGAACAAGTATCCGCTCCCCAGGATCAACGATCTGTATGATCAGCTCGCTGGATCCTCAGTCTTTTCCAAGATGGATTTGAGGTTGGGCTACCATCAAATCAAAATCAAGAACGGGGACATTCCTAAAACGGCCTTTGTTACTCGTTATGGCCAATCTGAGTACATCGTCATGTCCTTGGGTTAACCAATGCTCCAGCCACCTTCTCTCGGTTAATGAACTCAATCTTCATGGAGTATTTGGATAAATTAAGTGCGTGGTATACCTCGATGATATACTCATCTACTCCAAGAATGAGGAAGAACATGCCGAACATCTAAGGCTAGTATTGATGAAACTTCGAGAGCACCGCCTTTATGCCAAATTCTCTAAGTGTGAATTCTGGTTACCAGAAGTGACCTATCTAGGCCATGTAATCTCTGGTAAGGGCATTGCTGTCCTTGACTAGAATCCACCTGAATCGGTCAAGCAAGTTCGGAGTTTCCTCGGTCTAGCGAGCTATTGCCGCTTAACCGTCGAAATTTCTCCAAAGTTGCTAAACCTCTATTGAACTCCTCAAGAAAGATAAAAAGTTGAATGGGCCCACGAGTCTGAGTTCAGCTTTCGGGAACTGAAAAGGCGCGACATCTGCTCCGTGCTTGTACCACCAGATTTTCTAAGGACTTTATTATCTATTCGGCGCCTCGCGACAAGGACTAGGTTGCATACTCATGGAAGATCGTCATGTGATTGCCTCGCTTCTCGACGATTCGTCCACATGAGATAACTATCCCACACGATCTAGAACTTGCAGCGATGGTCCATGCACTAAAACCTGGCGACATTACCTTCTTGGTAATCGTTGTGAAATTACACTGATCACCAAAGTCTGAAATACATCTTCACCCAACGGTTTGAATCTCGAGGCAAAGGCGTTGGGTCGAGATTGATACAGATTACGACTTAGAATATCTTACACCCGAGCAAAGCCAATGTCATGGCTGGCGCACTAAATCATAAATCTTATTGTAACAATCTGATGTTACAACAAATTCAACCATTTCTCCACGAGGAATTTACGTAAGCAACCTTCACATTGTTCCTCGAGGATCCTTTCCCCCTGGTGGCGAAACCTACCCTTACGGATCAGATCATCAAGGCACAGAAGGTAGATCAAGAATTTCCCGCATCAAGAGAAACATCAAGAAAGGAGTTGCAGATTGTTTCTCCTTGATGAACAAGGTGTCGTGTTCTTTGGAGACCGTCTAGTGGTTCCCAAAGGTGCGCAACTGAGGCGATTGATCCTTAAGGAAGCTCATGAATCTCCTCTCACCATTCATCCGGTAGTACTAAAATGTATCAAGACCTCGCCGGAGGTTTTGGTGGACTAGGATGAAGAGAGAAATCGCTCAATACATTGCTAATTCGGCGTCACGTAAATCGAGTTAAGCGAACATCAACGGCCTGCTGGTACACTTCAACCTTTGGAAATTCCTGAATGGAAATGGGATAAAATCGGTATGGATTTCATTACGGGTTTCCAGGACCAAGAGAGGAATAATGCTATCTTCGTTGTCGTCGATCGTCTCTCCAAAGTAGCCCACTTCCTACCCGTTCGTGAGAGTATAACGCTAGCCAGCTAGCTGACTTGTACATCTCTCGAATAGTGTCTCTTCATGGTGTTCCATTGGAGATTAACTCAGATCGTGGAAGTCTCTTCACCTCTCGATTTTGGGAAAGTTTCCAAAATGCTATGGTACTAAATCTCTCCTTTAGCACCGCCTTCCATCCTCAATCAAGTGGTCAAGTAGAGCGAGTTAATCAAATCTGGAGGATATGCTTGAGCTTCGGCATCTCTTTCGGCATGAATTGGAGAAATGCCTTCTATTAGCGAGTTAAGCTTATAACAATAGTTATCAAGCTAGCTTGGGCAAAGCTCCTTCGAAGTTCTCTATGGGCGAAAATGTCGAGCGCCTCTTAACTGGTGAAGCAGGGAGAGACAACTCTTTGGCAGGATATGATCCGGGAAGCGAGAAAGAGCGAGTTCGCGTTATTCGTGAGAATTGAAAACAGCCCAATCTCGTCAAAAGAGCCAATATGACCGCAAGCATATGCCTATGGCTTATGAAATTGGCGAGAAGGCTTACCTTGAGTTACTCCTTTGAAGGAACCCATCGATTGATATCAAAGGCAAGTTGGCTCCTCATTACATTGGACCCTTCGCATTCTTGCCAGACGAGGAGAAGTTGCCTACCAATTGGAACTACCTCGCATCTTTCGAGTCCATGATGTCTTCCCGTTTCCCAACTCGAGGCGTTGCTTCTCGGATCCTATCCATGGAGTGGACCACGAAGCGCTTGATCTCCAAGATAACCTCACCTATCGAGAATATCCCGTTCGTATTCTTGATCAAGCGAAGCGTACCACTCGGCGTCGAGAATATCAAGTTTCTAAAGGTTCAATGGTCAAACCATTCCGAGCAAGAAGCAACTTGGGAAAGGGAGGATCGTCTTGACTTGAGTATCCACCTTTTATAGCGGATCCTAAATCTCGGGACGAGATTCTTTTGAGTGGGGTGAGTTGTCACATCCTAGCTAGTCCATGCATTAGTGTGTGCATCATGTTTAACTTTCATCTGAAATTTGAAATGGGGAAGACAGAACCCCAGAACCCTTTTGAATCAACTAGGGCTTACTAAAATTATTTTCAATGAACCTGAAATGCCCTTCTAAAATGCTCATCACCTTTGCTTTGGTTGAGCCTCTGCCAAAAGTGGTGCACAATTTTCTAGGTCATCCTAAGGTCTTTGAATTAAATCATAAGTATTTGAGTTTGGGCATTTAAAATTATATAAAATATTGCAAATGCCCAAATAATCCCAAACTAAAATGTTCCATGTTGGAAATATTCCAACTAAGGACCAGTGCAGTTTGGTGAATTTTGGAGCTATTTAAGTATTTTAGAAAGTCCACAAAGTTCTGAGAAAATAGAAAAACAGAAATATAAAACTTACAGGCGCCACCATGGGCCCCCTACCAGCCCAGCCCAACCGCCCTTGGCCAGTGCTGTAGCTTGGCAGGCAGCAAGGCAGTGCTTTCGACAGCGAGCACCGCATCACGTGCCACGCCAGCTGGCCGCCGCCTCGCCGCTTCCCTCACCGAGCTGCCCGGCCTTGAAACACGCTCAATGTCTCCCCGAACCCTCGGACATCTCTCCTCCTCCCAGCTCCTCCCCCTCGCTCTCCCACGCCATGGCCGACGCCACCGCAGCCGCAGCGTCGCCGTAGTCGCGCTCTCCATCGTCCTTGCGCCTTCCCTTCGTGTCTAGGAGCTCCGCCGCCCTCCTCTACCTCGAGCTAGCCGAGCCCGGCCTTCGCGTGGCCGAGTCCTCTGCACCGACCTGCGCGAGCCCGCCGTCGCCGAGATCCCCTTGGCGTCGCCGCCGCACCTGCTCGTCCCCGACCGCGCCGTGTGCTTCCTCGAGTTCTCCGTGAGCCTAGCTACCTCCCCCTCCTTTCCTTTCTCGCTCCCGAGCCGTGTAGCGACCACACGGAGCTCACCCGCATGCACCGCCGTGGAGCTCGTCGCCGACGTGCCCCCGGCCATCCACCGGTCACCCCTCGGTGTCCAACATGCTCACCGCACCGCGTAGCGTCTAACCCACCACTTCACGCTCCTCACCGCACACCGTAGCCACGAGTTCGTCATCACCCGAACTCCGGCGACCGCCCTAGGTCGTCGCCCGGCGCCATTCCGGCCACCGAGCCCAATAGCGCCACCAAGAGCTACGGGTTGTTCCCAGCTACACATAGGCGCCCTCGCGGCTCATTTGGTTACCGGAACGGCCAAATCCACTCTCGCTGCCGCATCTGGCTCGCCGGCGGCTAAACGCCGGCGTAGTTGGCGCTGACTTTGACCACATGTGGGCCCTGGTTGACTCTCCTGAGCGAATGACAGGTGGGGCCCAGCCCTATTAACTAATCAGGATTAGTTTTAATTAATATTTAGTTAAACTAATTACACTGAACACGGGACCACCAGTCAGGTTTGACCTGGACGTCCCCGTTGACCCCAGCGTCATCTGACGCATTCTTTGTGATAAATGAATTCTGGAATTATACATTATAGGAAATTCCAGAATATAGTTCAAACTTCAAAAATTCATAGAAATTAATATGTAACTCCAAATGCAAAGATTTATATATGAAAAATGATCCGAAAAATCCATTCTATCCATTGGTAAAGGTTTCATGCATGATAGAACAAGTTAACCTTGCTGTTTAGGCAGATTAAGATAAGGCACCTTTATGGCTATGTTAAATGAGCTAACATTTGAATCTTTGATTCAAATGAGTTCATCCCTTTTTGTTCCAGCTTGCACTAGGCCAACACACATTCATATTGCCATGTCATAGCATGCATCATATTGTTGCATATTGCCATGTGTGTTTATTTTTGGTATGTCTTTCGTGATAGGTTACGCCTCAGGATAATCCGAATATTAAATGCGAAGGCGGTATCCTACCACCACTACATCGAGCAAGCAACCCATTGATCATTCGATACAAACCCATGTTCTCGCTTCTACTCTTGTTTCTGCATTAAGACAACGCGATTCAAACTGTTGTGTGCTGCGGTAGTTGAACCCACTTCCTTTGCATGACTGTCATTGCCACGATAAATAGATGAAACCCACTAGTATGTGTAGGATTTGATTGAGCCATGTTTGTGATTCCTACCATGCTATGCTTGCTATGCTTAGAGTTGTGTCGAGTCGGCTCATCGGGATGATGAACTGGAGTGAAAGGTTGTGTCGGGTTCGAGTGAAAGTGTTGAACACGTTTTGGTAAAGGTATCGATGAGAGGCCATGTAGGAGTACATGGTGGGTTGTTTCATTGAAGCCGTCCCTAAGAACTGAGATCTGTGTGTGTGTGATTTAAGACTTAGCTACTACCACGCATTGGGCCCGAAACCAATGGACCCTCTCGACTTATTAACCACTCTTGTCCTCGATCCGGGAGTTGCAAGTAGTTTACGGTGTTTGTAGCATCTTTGGGGGCATACATGGCGCTGACCTTAGGGGTGGGCTGTGTTGCGGTAGGCACGTGGCCGGTGTACCGGTCGCCCGTTTGGTGTCTCGGGAACCCTGCACACATCGTTCGGGGCGTTAGTGGAAACCTCGGCGGACTCCTGCGGATGGAACCGAATAGGCGATAAACACGGACTCGGGACTCGTGTGTTTAGTCAGGTCGTGGCCGACACCCGTTGGGCTTCCGCTTGAAGGTTGCAGTACATGTCGTGTGGCGGCGGTAAGTGGTGAGCGTGTGTGAAGAAGTACACCCTACAGGGTATAAAACTATTGAATAGCCACGTCATGGTAAGGACTACTTGGTCACCTATACAGTTCATAGACAAGTAAATGGATACTACTAAAAGCCTCAAGATAAGTGTGAGTGCTGCGGATGGCCCTCTCGTGGGTTGTGAGAGAGGATCCCGGTGGAGTATTGTGATGGTGATTAGTGGACTCGTGTGCGACAAATGCTTTTCAAGTGGTGTCATGTGGGATAAGCTTAGCCAGAGTCAAAGGCGGCTTGCTGCAAATAACTCCACCACCTTCTTGAGAATGTGCATGTATGATAGGATTACATTGTAAGACTTCTTGAGTACCTCCGTACTCATGTTTGTAATTAATGTTTTGGGGCGACAACCTTTGCCCCCTCCGATGGGTTTTATGTAGACCTTGACATCGGCAGGTGAACTAGCCACCCGGTGGTGATCCAAGGCTTGTGAAGGGCCCTTTGTAGATAGAAGGGCTTCAACAAGCTTTCTTTCTTTTTAGAGTGCGTACTCAGACTAGTTTGCTTCGCATGTGTTTGTATGTTTGTATGACTTGAGTGTTGGGTCATGTGACCCCTACTGTATGGATATGTTATGTATGGCTCCTCGGGCCTCTTAAATAAAGTACTTTGAGTTGTAGAGTTTTGTTGTGATGCCATGTTGTATGTACTCATATCGGGCATATTGCGTGTATGATTGAAATGCTTGGTATGAGTGGGATCCGACACACTAGTTGTTTATCCTTGGCAGCCTCTCATATGGGAAATGTAGTCTCGTGCTTACGGCGATAGTAGTCGCTTCTGCCAGTTCACGGAGTCCTGCTAGCCAACACTCTGCTTGGACACTTGGTGGCGGCATGTGTTTCGCCGTTCCTATATACATCCCTTGAAATGTCCTTGGTGACATTCAGGAGTCTGCCTAACCTGCTACAGCCGGGTTCCCGAGTCTGTTAGCCAGTGCTACAACCGGATTCATCGCTGATGACCGACATGCTCGATGTGATTCATGTATGCCTGTCCCCATGGGTTAGTGCCTCTTTGGGTTCCACGACTAGCCATGTCGGCCGGGTTCTTTGTCATATGGATGCTAGCGACACTATCATATCGTGAGCCAAAAGCATAAGCGGTCCGGGCCATGGTAAGGCGACACCGTGGGAATACCGTGCGTGATGCGCAAAGTGATATGAGGTGTTACCGGCTAGGTCGATGTGACTTGGAATCGGGGTCTGACACTTCTTGATCGGCCTCCCGGTCCTTGGCGGCCGCCTCGCGAGCCTTCATGCTTTCCTCCTGCTCTGGCGGGGCGGGCCTCCTCGGCGAGCTGGTTCTGCGAGCCCTTGACTTGCCCTCCAGGCGTCTCACGGCTGACCTTGGATGCTGCTGCCTCCCCAAGGCAGCAGCAGGCAATCTTCGCCTCACGAACAGCCTGTTTCTCCTCGTCATAAACCGTGAGGCACTGGACCAGCGCCGCCCGAATCGCAAACATGGGCGAATCAGCGAGGCCAGCTCAAGCGCCCGACCACCAGCGAGGTCGGCTCGAGAAAGATCCTACATTTGGCCGGTCCAATTCAGCGGCTGGCCACGATCCGGGGCAGTGGGAGGTCGGAGAGGCAGCGATTGGTGGAGTAGGAGGAGATGGCGGGCGTAACCCGATGTCGTGAGTGGGACCTGCCTCGCCCCAACAGCTATGGCGGCTGCATCAGAGCAAGGACACCTCGGGAGACTCACAGGTCAAGGGGCTGAGCTGCGCCACAGCGGGCTCAGCCGACCCTGTGAGGCCTTCGGGCGGAGAGGCCCGTGCATCACGATCTCCTTCCTTCACGGGCAGAGGCACGCCCCGTGGATGGGAGCCTCGGGGACCCCCTTGACTTCTTTGCAGCGCCAACTGGCAGAAGGACATGGACATCAGATCTCGTCGAACAGGCAATAATCAAGGCGGGAAGGAGGCACTTACAGGTCGTCGTTGGTGGACTCGAGGCAGCCTCTGGCCATACTTGAAGCAGGAGGCTGGCTGCGGATCAGCTTCAAGGGACCCAGGAGGCAGGAGGCGCGTCTGGCGGATCGCCCGGGGCTGGGGCGGACCAGCGAGGACCAGCCAGTCCGGTCCTTCTTCCGGGATCGGGGCAGGGTTACGCCTCCCGCTCATCTTCATCCTCATAAATCGTCACTCACGGGGGAGGCGGAGAATCACGGGACTGCAGCTGCGAGGAGGAGCCCTTGACTCCGCACAAGTCAACCCCTCTCCGGCTCTCTTTCCTCCACCTCTTATTTGGAGTCGGAAGAGGACCGTCCTGAGTCCTCTGGAGCCTCCACAGACAGGCCCGTCCCATTGAAAGCAGGCATGGGCCCACTACCTGCTCCCAATCCTCCACGAAGGAACAAGGCGCAGGCGCCCTCCAGTCGCCCATCTCCCCCAACCCAGGGCGGAGGACCGTCGCGGATCCTCGGCCGAGGCCACGAGGCTCAGTGAGCCTCC
>JAHIAM010000958.1:0-28410 GCA_021605205.1 Aegilops longissima
AAAATCTGGTCGTCCCCCAATTCCGTCTTCATTGGTAAGATCGTGGCGGGCCTGAGCGAACATCGAACCGACATCGTCGAAAGCGGCTCGCGTCGAGACCCGCCGGGTTCAGCCTACCATGGCGTGCCGCCGTGGGAGTCATCCGCGGAACAAAATCGAGGATAGATCGGCATCCGGTGATGAAACCGTCGTTTACCGATGGCGAGTCATCTACGGAAGACAGTCATTGTACCAACTACAAAGGCGACCGGCGGGGCTGTTCGATGGCGCGATACGGACCCCTTCGATCCGTCGGCAGGTTGCGATCTTCATGGCGGTACACAGCCGGTTTAACACTCTTATTGCGGCGGCGATGATCTCCGGTTAGCGGCGGCGCAGGCGAGAGCCTGTCGCGCCGTCGGCTCAAGTTTTGTCCGACTTATTTGACACTTTGACAACGTTGCTAGCGGCAGAGGTTAACCCGGCGAATCAGGATCAGCATAACGCGGAAGTTGCGAAAGTGAAAGATCATATAGCTCAAGCCAAGGCAGACCGGCTGAGGACACGGATGGCGGGGCGGGCCGATTTGGATGCGCAGGTGCGGCTTATGTTAGATCCTAGCGCTTCAAATGATGTCATGAGGAAAGGTCGGTCTCACGCCTCCGTTTTATGAGGAAGGAATCTCTTTAACACACTCGGGGCTGGGAAGCAACCCGCGGTGGTGACCGAGTTGAGGCGCTTGGGGCTGGAGGCGGTTCAACCAGCGCCATGGACCCCTCGGCGAACAACCTCCGCGCAACATGTGCCAACACCACGGGTCATTACTCCAATCATTGGATAACATAGTTGCTGCAGCCTTCGTTTAGCGGCTCTTCGGTTGGGAGTCTCCGGTGGCGATAGAGCCGAAGGCGGTATCTTCTTGAGCGGCTTTGGTTGATCGCGGGCTTATCCTTCTGATCGTGAAAGTTCATTCCACCCCCCCAAGCGAATTCTGCGGCAATTGATGAACGGTGTGTCGGCGGTTCTGCGGAACGTAACCGCCACACGGCGTAATCCGGCGGTGGTGCTAATGCTTTCGGAATGTGTGGATCAAAAGGCGAACCGTCGAGAGGCGAGTTAGGCTGCGGTATCGACCCATCAACCTTCTCCGGTTGGTCAGGCAACCACGTGGAGCCAGCGGGACCTTTGGGAATTTGGGCGTACCATGTTTAATACGGGATATCGTAATGAACGTCGCCCAAGGACTTTAAGGGTCCTCGTAAGGTGCCTAATTATATAGCGATTTACCTCCTAAAGCGTGGATCAAGAGTTATGAGATGGACATGGAGCTGCTAGATGTTAGTGATGTGGGCGTGTGCTAAATATTTCCCCCGATCTTTGAAGGAGCCCGCACTTGGTTGAAGGGCTTCCGCCAATTCCATTGGGTCATGGGCGAGTTAAAATCCGGTTTATTCAGAATTTCAAGGATACATGTAAGCAGCCCATGTCAATAGTGGTTTGGCCTCCTGTGTCCACAGGAAGAAGTCAACAACCCATTGGAGTGCTTGCCGGGTTTCGACAATCCTTCATTCATCGAGATCGCATCAATGCTTGATTAGTGATTGATGTTGGAGAATAATTGCGGTTTAAGCCCTAAAGCGAAGTTGGGGCGGCTCAAACATCCTTTGCAATGACATGGGAACACTTATGGCGGCTTTGGTTAAGTATGCTATTACAGTAGAACCAAAGACCACGACTCGGACGAGATAAACGGAAAAGGGAAGAAGGGTAATAACCCGGAGGCCGGTGACCTAATCCGGCAAATCAAGGAGAGCAGCAGTAGCCGAGGCTGATAACGAGTTTAGACTTTGTGGCAAATTCCGATGTGCAGAATAATGACCAGAATCGTAGGTAGACCGCCTCCACAAACCGGAGGATCGAGGCATTGATCGGGCGTCTATTGAATCAGCCTGCACGAGGCATAGTGCGCGACAAAGACCGTCTACTCATCTCTGGAAGGACTGTTTCATCATGAAAGAGTTAAAAATTCAACCTGTTTCAGGGAATCATGGATGGGTGGCGGTTCGAGTCAGATCTCGAGGTCCGGATTACTGGCGGCGGTTCAAACTCTGGTTTTCAAAGCCACCAAAATAATCAAAAGAACAGGAAACCATCAACGGTCGGACGGGGGAATCAGATGCGGTTGTCGAGGGTATCGAGTAACCCGAAATAGTTGAATAGTGGGCGGTACCACGTATTCACCACAGTCTATGCAATAGGGATCGAAGCTTCATAAGATGGCGATTGAATTCCGTTGAACCGGCGGTGCCCGTTACTTAAGCTAATCTGGGCAGCCTATTATTGTAGATCCGAGAGGATCCATCCACCGGGTTGATAACCCTGGTCATTTAGCATTGGTGGTTTAGCCTCGGGTTGGAGGTATAAGTTCACCAAAGAGTGCTCATGGGCGGTGGTAGCAGCATCAACATCCTTTACTACGAAACCTTTAAGTGGCATGGGGTTGACAGATAAGAATCTTAAACCGTCAACACTTGTTTTCCATGGGGTGGTGCAGGGAAGTCAGTACCCGGTTGGTAAGATAGCTACGGAGGTTGCTTTTGGAGATGATCATGATTTCAGATCAAAGACCTTGACCTTTGAAGTGGTGAAAATTAGAGCCCTTATCATGCCTGTTTGAATGACGGCTATAAGTTCATGGCGAGGCCTATTGTATGTTTATCTGTGACTCAAAATGCGGGTCATAAAGGACCATCCACGGTACATAGAATTAGGAAGATAGCCCGGTGTGAAGAAGAAGGCGTCACGGCTTATCTTTGAGTCGGTTTGTGCGACAGACGAGTTGAAGTTTTACAAGGACAATGTTGATCCGGCCGATATGACTTCTTTAAAAAAGGGGAAAATTTTGTTTTTGCCACTCTAGATTTTGCCAATTTTCCTTGCCACTGTAGATTTTGACATTTCACTTTTGCCATTCTTAGTTTTTGACAATTATCACAATTGCCATTCCCGTGGCAATAGCAACATTTCAGTGGCAATTGTGATAATTGTCAAAAAGCTAAAATGTAAAAAAGCGAAATCAAATTTATCTTGCTTTTTTCCTTTGAATGGCAATTCTGATAATGGTCAAAAACTAAAAGTGGCAAAAGTGAAATGTCAAAATCTAGAGCATAAGGAAAATTGGCAAAATCTCGATGGAAAAAACAAAATTTTCCCTTAAAAAAGCCGACCACAGAGCATGATCCGGCCTTGAAATTTTAAATCGGCTGATGAGACTAAGCTAGTTGACTTTGTTCCTGGCGATTCATCTAAGCAGTTCAGCATCAGTGCCAATCTGGATCCGAAATAGGAAAGCGCGCTCATCGATTTCATCCACGAGAACAGGACATCCTTGCATGGAAGCCTTCGACCGCCCGGTGTACCGAGAAGTTCGGCGAGCACACTCTCAATATTGACCCCAAATCTAAACCGGTCAAGCAGTTTACATGGCGACGACCCAAAATCGGTCAAATCTCGTATGCATACCATCCCAAGATCATCTTTGGTACTCACGATTACATTGATGAAATAGTCAAAGTTCAATCACACCTGAATTTATTACGATTCTCATATAGAGTCTTTATTACAATAGAATAAATTGGCCAAAGGCCAACTCATGAGAAATAAACTACTAAAGCTGCGAGCGTGAGGCGAAAATAGCGAGTCCATCCGACTCAAAAGGGCAATCATGGCGCGGGCGTGGCCTCACTCTGATGGAATAAATCTGCAACATAAGGCGTTGCAGCCGTGTATGAGTCAGCTTTTGAATAAGCTGGCAAGTCATGAAGAGAATAACAATAATAAAATTACTAACACTATATGCATTTTGGCTGTGGGGCTCTAAGTTTCATCATTTTGCGAAAAGCCAACTTTTTTCCTACTACAATGGACTTGCTTGCAAATTACTACAAATTGTTGGTAGTTATTGATATGGTTCCGCCAACCAAAGTCTCATTCCCAAATTATTAAGTCATAACCCCTCAATTAATTTATTAATTACAATGTTGAGATTTCCGAATACTTCCAAGTTCGAGGCTCAAATTGTCCGTAACGGGGACACGGCTAATCGATTAGATCTTTTAACTCTGCGAGAGGTTTGCGCACTTTCCATAAGAATCATTCCCTCCTTTTAAGTCTTAGCACTTGATGGTGTTTGAAGGCGGGATAGATAAACGAGGGTCTTCAAAGAGTTCCTCACGGCCCTTGCGGTACCCATCAATCCTACCGTTCTTCTACATCTCGTAGTACCGTCCAGCCAGCGTCACTACTAAGGTTAACCCAGCGAGCCCATAATGGCTTGCGGCTGCCGAGTAAGCTTCCGTCAATGGGGCATCCATCCGTCTCTTCGTGGCTGGGTGAAGCTTTCGCAAGATGTCATGGCACTTCTCCATGCATCCCGGCCAACCACTTGGGTTCTCGGGGTGCCCGTCAACAAATCCTCCACCCAGTGGTGAATTTAGAAGTCCATCTTGATCATTGAAGTTCATGGGGTTGTCATCATCTTGACTCTCATCTTGCTTATGAATTCACTCAACCAATCCGTCTGAACATAGCAAAATTAAACTACTCGTCCCGGGTCATGGTAACAAGGGAATTGGTTCATCCTACCATGATACTACTCAAGATTAATAACTTCAAAATTTCAACTCTGCATGCATGGTGGGGTGGTATAATTTCTAATGCACAAAATCATAGGTATTGAAAATAACATGATCAAGACTTGCCTTGCTGACGATCCTCGTAGGCTAGGGATTCGGTAGTAGCAAGCTTGGCACTCCGGAAACTCTACGAGACAAACAATAATCACAATAAGCATATAGCATAATATCACTTAACACAATAGCATAGTAACATAACACACCAAACAAACAAATCAAAACCCAAAGGAAAACTCAAAGAAAATCAACTCCAAGTTTTCCTACTTCAAGCAACAACTAAAAATAGTTTTACATAACAAAAAATTTTCTAACATAACCTAAGCATGAGTTTATGTTAACTTAACATAAAATAATGCATTAAGCAATTAGGAGCAAAAAGAATCAATTTAAAAGCTATAGTAAAACTCCTATTAGGCCTAATTCAATTTCTATTAAGAAAAATAAAATTAAAAGTTTTATTTATTATAAATAAAAGTTCATCCTCTAAGGTGACAGAAACTAACCTAGAATAATCATTCACATGTGAAAACTAAATTTATTTTCTAATTAAAATAATAGAAAAACAGTAGCTAGTTAATTAATTAAGAATAACAAGATTCTGCTAGAAACTATTTTTTATTAATCCTAAAATACCCAAATTAATTCCTATGGTTAGGCAATGTCAAAATAAAGTTGGGACAAAAGAATCATTGAAAAATAATTTTCCTAGCTCATTTTATGGCAGATTTACTATTCTGACTAAATCTAAAATAAAGCAATTTAAAATAATTTTAACATAGCTAATAATATATTCTACAGAAACTATAGAAAATTTGCAAACCAACAAAAAAGAATCACTTAAAAATATTAAGTAGAATAAAAGTTATGAATTTTTCAATTCGAAACTATTACTGTAAAAGCAAAAACGAAAATAAAGAAAAATGGGCTAGCTGGGCCTAACTAGCACTTGCGTAATATAACTAAATGGGCCTAGGGTTAAGCAGAATCGGGCTAGTACTAAATAAAAAAACCTAACTAAACTAAACCGGACTAAGCCGGGCGGACGGTTTTAATTAAAAGACATACCCCTTGAAGTGTTCTAATCCTAACCGTAGGGCTAGATTGGACCAGCGAGGAGTGGTTCGGTGGCTTACGGAGTTCGGCAGGCGGCTCAGGCGAGTCGTCGGCAGCTCCGGTCGTCGGGGAGGTCGTGAGGTGCTCGGCCAGGTGCAGACGGGCTCGGGGTGGTCAGGTGGAGTCGGTGGAGCTCGGGAGGGCTAGGCTGGCGGTGCGGCAAATGGCGGCTGTGTAGGCTCGACAAGGCGTGAGTGGCGTGAGGAGGAGAGAGGTTCAGCGGCGGCGAGGGGGAATGGGGTGCGGGGAGGGTTTTATAGGCGGAGCCTCAACTTGGCGAGGGCAATCGGGGCGGATCGGATCCGGATCCTTGGGATCCGTGCAGCCAGTGGCCGAGGTGGCGTGGGCGGGGGTTGAGGAGGTGGGGCCCTTTGTGACAGGAGGGCCAGGCGCGGTCGGTCGACCGGCAGAAGCGAGTTCAGCCAGAGAGGCTAGAAGGCGCTGGCGCTTGGTGGGCCGTCAGGCGGCCTTGGCCGCTGGTGGCAGCCTTGGTGGCGGTCAGTGGGCCTTTGAGGTTATTGGGGCAGCTTTTCTTTTTGAAATTTTCTTTTTTGAAAATAAAAAAGAGTTATAGAATATTAAATATAAATATTTTATATAGGACATATATATATCAAAATGATCAGGGGAATATTCCCTATCATTTGAACATTTTTCTAGGGGCAAAATCCAAAGTTTATAAAAATTCATTTTTTCCAAATTCAAATACAACTCAAATTTGAATTCAAAACTTTTAGCATTGCTTTCCTCTGATATTTTGGAGTGTCATGTTTACTCCTCTCATACTTTTGCTCAAGTATTTATCGAGGCATAGTTTTGAAATGATTCCCACTTGCCAAAGTTTGAATTCAAATTCCAAAACTCAAAATCTTGAAACTTCAAATGGCACTCAAATTCAAACAGAATGCATAGATGCTTAGCTATAATTGTAAAACATTCCAAATAGGAAATTTGGGATGTTACAAACCTACCCACCTTAAGATGAATCTAGCCCTCGAGATTGGGTTAACTAACAAATAGGTGCGGGTGGTCTCGAAGAAGGTCTTCTTGGCGCTCCCAGTGGCTTCTTCCTCGGAGTGGTGACTCCACACACCTTGCAAAACTTGATGACCTTGCTGCGGGTGACTCTTTCGCAGATCTCGAGAATCAGACGGGTTTCTCCTTATAAGTCAGATCATTTGTCAAGCTGTATGGCCTCTAGGGGCCTTGTGTCTCTCAACGGAATATCGGCCATGTCGGTATGACATTTCTTGGTGAGAAACATGGAAGACATCATGAACTCCGGACAATCCTTCGGCAATTCCAACTTAAGCAACTTCTCCACGACGTTCGAGGATTTTGTAGGGGCCAATGAATCGGGTGCTAACTTTCCTTTGACACCAAACCTCTTGATTCCACGAAGTGAGACACACGAAGATATGCTCGGTCTCCCGCCGTATGTTACTTCCTTGCGTTCTTGTCGGCATAACTCTTACTGTCTCATTGTGCTATCTTGAGTCTATCCGAATCAGCTTGACTTTCTCTTGGAATCTCGATAAGATCGGAACGAAAAGTGATCGATCTCAACACCATCCCACAACAATGGTGTTATGCACCTCCTTCCGTATAGAGCTTGAAAGGGCCATCTTGATTGGATTGATAACTGTTGTTGTATGAGAACTCGTATGGCAAATTATCATCAGCTAGACCCATAGTCTAGCACACAAGCTCTTAACATGTCCTCCGAATCTGGTTGACTCTCTCGTGCATCATCATCTGCGGATGAAAAGCTGTCTTGAACTCCAGCCTCGTACCCAAAGTTTCATGCAATTGATTCCAAAACTTTGAGGTAAATTGTGTTCCTCTATCGACACGATACTCCTCGGAACTCCATGCGGACATCGATCCTGCTCATGTATATATTGGCCAACTTAGCCTGGTATAGGTAGTCTTCACGGGAATGAAGTGAGCTACCTTGGTCAAGCGATCAACCACTACCAAGATAGAATCATAACTTGAGCGGGTCTGGGCAATCTGTGATGAAATCCATTCCAAGTTTTCCCATTTCCAATCGAGGAATCGGCAAAGGTTGAAGTAACCTGCTGGCCGATGTTCTGCCTTTACTCGTTGACAAACGCCATGGCATCTTGCTATATATTCGGCAATATCCTCTTCATACCATCACACGAAACTTTCCTTCAAATCGGATACATCTTGGTGTTACACAGGTGAATCGATCACAGTGAATCATGAGCCTCTGAAGAATTAGCTTCACGAGTTCGGGATCATTGGGCACATATCGATCCTCGAACCATATAGCTCCGTGTTCATCCTTACGAAACCCTTTAGCTTTTCCTTCATTCATCTTTTGCTTTATCTCATCAATTTCCTTGTCGACTTACGGGCTTCACGAATCCTTCGGCCAAAGTGGACTGAACTTCGAGTTGCAACATATCCTCTCGGAACTATCTCCGTCGGAGATCTAGAGTCATCGACTAACTCTGGGGTAATCCTCCTGCTTATGGAAGTGTTCACATAACTCTTACGGCTCAAAGCATCTGCTACAACATTAGCTTTACAGGTGGTAATGCAATCTCATGTCATAGTCCTTGATTAACTCTAGCCATCTCCTCTGCACTGAGGTTCAATTCTTCTGTGTGAAATATACTTCAAACTCTTGTGATGCGTGTAAACATCCTAGCGGTTTCCGATGAGGAAATGTCTCAGTCTTGAGTGTGTGCACTATGGCTGCTAACTCCAAATCATGTGTGGCATAATTCATCTCGTGAGGTCGTATTAGTTATGCGGAGGCATAAGCTACAACTTTTCCTTCTGCATGAGTACTCCTCCGAGGTCCTTGGCGGGAGCGTCACAATAAACCTGGTATTCCTTGTGTATGTCCGGCAAAATCAGCCTTGGGGCTGTGACCAAGCGTTTCTTCAATTCACTGGCGGCTTCACAATCCTCGGTCCAAATGTATTTGGCCTCCTTCTTCAACAGCTCGGTCATGGGCTTGGCAATCTTAGAAGTTCTCAATAAACCTCCGATAATATCCTGCGAGTCAGAAAGCTGCGGATCTCCTTGGTGAAGGTGGGTGGCCTTGTCATGACTGATTCAACCTTAAGCAGGGATCAACTGCTATTCCTTCTCCTGAAATAACATGTCAGGAATCGACTTCCTTCAGCCAAAATTCACATTTGCTGAACTTGGCATACAAGCGATGTTCTCGAAGTTTCTCGAGAACTAGATGCAAATGTTCCTTATGCTCTTCCTCGCTCTTGGAGAAAATCAGTATATCATCGATGAACACCGACAAACTTGTCCGGATATTCCATAAATACCTTGTTCATCAAATTCATGAAGTATGCAGGAGCATTAGTCAATCAAATGACATGACGGTATACTCATATAAACCATACACAGTAGTGAATGTTGTTTTGGGTATATCCTTTTCACGAATCTTCAATGATGATACACGATCGAAGATCGATCTTGGAGAATACCTTGGCTCCTACTAGCTGATCAAATAAGTCATTAATCATCGGCGGAGGTACTTGTTCTTGATGGTCACTTCGTTCAGCATACGATAATCCACAACCATCCTCAAGGTTCCATCCTTCTTCTCTACCAAAAGCTGGGGCTCCCCAAGGTGATGAGCTTGGCGAATATATCCTTTCTCCAATAACTCATTAATTTGATCCTTGATCTCTTTCAACTCGTTCGGTGGCATCCGATAAGGTCTCTTGGATATTGGGGCTGTGCGAAGCAATAACTCAATCAGAAATTCAATGTCCTGTCGGTGGCATTCTGGTAATTCCTCGAAACACATCGGAAAATCTTGCACTCTGGCACTTCCTCTGAACAACTCCGTGAGAAATGCACTGATTCTTCATCTGGCTATGCTGGCTACATACTTGATCCTCTTACGCTCCGGGTGGTGGCGAGAATAGACTTAATGAGCACGATCTATGTTCCTTCAAACCGTCAACCAATCCATGCCTAGGATTACATCAAGGTCTGGGTTTCCAATACTATGAGGTCTGCGGAAATTTATGGTTCCCGATGTTGAGGTTGCATGACAGCCTAAACCTGCCATCATTTCTCCTCTGCGGGCCCGGCGAAGGGGGGCTTCTAAGGGTTTTAGTGGGCAACCCGTACTTTTCCACAACTACCCTTGATATGAATGAATCGTTGCACGAATCAAAAGTACCAATCTGAGCGTGAATTCAATAAAACTTACCAACCACGATTGTCGGCTGATCATAGGCGTCCTCCACGTCAATGTGGTTCCACTGACCGCGAGGAAAGGGTTGGGCTTCTTCGCTGAGCTTCCATTGCCGTTTCCATTCCTCTGCTTGGCCTCCGGGCAGTTGGTGGCATAGTGCCTGTCTTCGGCACTTGAAGCAGTGATGTGATTCAGATCCTTGATCGGGGCGAGCGATCTTGGTTCCCATTACGTTTCCATTGCCATTGCCATTGCGACTTGTTGTCTGGTGGCGGTTGTTCCCATTTCCTCCATGGTTATGACCTCCATGGTTGTGATGGGTGTGCCCTCCGAGTATGGGGCATATCGGGGCTTCTGCTGAGCTCTGAGTTGTGCTTCCCTGGCTGTACTTCGCTTGCGGCTTCAATCTGCTGCTGCTTGCCTTCAAGTATGGTGGCCTTGTCTACCAACTCTGGTAGTTGGCGAAGGTAGCCACCATAAGCTGCATGCCATTAGTCATTGAGTCCCTCGAGAAACTTCTCTGCTGCGGCATCGTGGCCACATCATCCAAGGGCATAGCGAGCTAGCTTGCTGAACTCATCCACGTCTTGCATGCGATGCGGTTTCCTGGCGTAAGTTGCGGAACTCACGCTTCTTGGACTCATGGCTCCGGCTGAAACATGGCGGTGCGGAAGGCTGCTGGAATTGATCCACGTGATGGCACCGATGGGATAAGTGGCGGTGTAGTTCTCCCACCAAGAAGCTGCAGGTCCATCAAGTTGATGTCGGGCAAGCGCACCTTCTCTGCATCTGTACATCCAATAGTGATTAGCTCTCTTCCGACCTTGCGGAGCCAATCGCCGACCACAATCGGCTCGGTGCTGCTAGAGAACAACGGCGGATTCAGCCTCAGAATCGAGTCAAGTTGTCAGCGGGGGGTGGTGGCGGTTGATTGTTGTTGTTGTTACGATTACGGATGAGTATCTGCATGAGTGCATTCTGCTGCTGGAGCAGTTGGGTGAGCTTCTGGCGGAAAGCTTGTGTCACGTCTCGGAGGCATCGGTGTTTTGGAGTGGATGAGAAAATTAGAATAGAACAATGGTCTAATGAGAGATAACACTACCCATATAAATGCACAATCATAAACACACCAATCATTTATTCATTCCACTCAAACATGGTTCAATCTCGATTACAAAAGCTCACGACTAATCGAAAATATCGGCCCTAGCGATCGACGAAAAAGTAAAATAACATGGTGGTCGACTAAAGTCTTCATCAATAATCCTTGCGTCCTGCAGTGCGATGTCCTCGGTGTGGCGTCCTCATCCGGCGCCTCCTCTTGCGGCTTTCTCGGTGGAACTCCTTCATAATCCTGATCGTTGCTCACGAGAGGTCCGTCATCTCCACTCGGAAAAGGTCCTCTCCCAAGTCCATCTTTTCCTCTATTGCGGCAAGCTTCATCTTGGTCGTCGACTCTCTCCATGAAGCCGCGATTTCTTCCTCATAGTTAAGGAAATCGCATGTGCCTTCTCCTCGATTCGATTCACGGAACAACAGCCTCTGTGTACCTTGAGATTCTGGCGAGTCCGGATCTCCCATTTCTGAGGAGACACTCCAAGTCCTGGACATAAGAGAATGGAGTCGTCCTCTGAGTGCGGATGATATCTCCATTCCTTGACCATGGCGAGTCGATGGATCGAGCTTCGGCCTGTACTCTTCTCGGAGATGTCCAAGGGCACGATAGATCGCCATGTCCCTTCGATGATCCGGTTGAAGTCGGTGAACTCAAAGTCAATAGGCTCTGTATGTCCTCGAAGGTTCTCCTGGAATATGCACTACAATCCTGTGGCGGGTGTCCGTCGGAAGTGCATTGATTGGCTTCCCGGTGATCGAGCGGAGCAATCTTCACTTCTTCACCATCTGGACCAGCTTCTGCCGAAGGGCATCGTCTCATCGAGTGGCAAAACTCCGGTAGCAAAACGGGGTGAACTTCGGCGGCCATCTAGAATGTTGAAAATCGGAGAGAGTCAGAATTGAGCAGGGAGAATTACGGAATGATAAGGATATAAAGTAAATAGTCTCTTCCTATGGCTTTCCGATCCTAGGGGTTATGATCCTACGGTCGGCGTGTGCTCGATACCATCTCTGTGGCGACTGACCCAAAATCGGTCAAATCTCGTATGCATACCATCCCAAGATCATCTTTGGTACTCACGGTACATTGATGAAATAATCAAGTTCAATCACACCTGAATTTATTACATGATTCTCATATAGAGTCTTTATTACAATAGAATAAATTGGCCAAGGCCAACTCATGAGAAATAAACTACTAAAGCTGCGAGCGTGAAGCGAAAATAGCGAGTCCATCCGACTCCAAAGAAATGCGCATAGCGCGGGGCGTAGCCTCACTCTGATCGGAATAAATATACGCAACATAAGGCGTTGCAGCCGTGTAGGTCACTTTTGAATAAGCTAGCAAGTCATGAAGAGAATAACAATAATAAAATTACTAACACTATATGCATTTTGGTGTGGGGCTCTAAGTTTCATCATTTTGCGAAAAGCCAATTTTTTCCTACTACAGATGGACTTGCTTGCAAATTACTACAAATTGTTGGTAGTTATTGAGATGGTTCCGCCAACCAAAGTCTCATTCCCAAATTATTAAGTCATAACCCCTCAATTAATTTATTAATTACAATGTTGAGATTTCGAATACTTCCAAGTTCGAGGCTCAAATTGTAAGTAACAGGGACACGGCTAATCGATTAGATCTTTTAACTCTGCGGAGGTTTGCGCTTTTTCCATAAGAATCATTCCCTCCTTTTAAGTCTTAGCACTTGATGGTGTTTGAAGGCGGGATAGATAAACGGTCTTCAAAGAGTTCCTCTCAGCCTTGCCGTACCCATCAATCCTACCGTTCTTCTACATCTCGTAGTACCGTCCAGCCAGCGTCACTACTAAAGTTAACCCAGCGAGCCCATAATGGCTTGCGGCTGCTGAGTAACTTCCGGTCAATGGGGCATTCATCCGTCTCTTCGTGGCTGGGTGAAGCTTTCCATGAGATGTCATGGCACTTCTCCATGCATCGGCCAACCTTTGGGTTCTCGGGGTGCCCGTCAACAAATCCTCCACCCGAGTGGTGAATTTAGAAGTCCATCTTGATCATTGAAGTTCATGGGGTTGTCATCATCTTGACTCTCACATCTTGCTTATGAATTCACTCAACCAATCCGTCTCTGAGCATAGCAAAATTAAACTACTCGTCCGGGTCATGCTAACAAGGGAATTGGTTCATCCTACCACATGATACTACTCAAGATTAATAACTTCAAAATTTCAACTGCTGCATGCATGGTGGGGTGGTATAATTTCTAATGCACAAAATCATAGGTATTGAAAATAACATGATCAAGACTTGCCTTCTTGATGATCCTCGTAAGCTAAAGATTAAATAGTAGCAAGCTTAGCACTCGGAAACTCTACCGAGACAAACAATAATCACAATAAGCATATAGCATAATATCACTTAACACAATAGCATAGTAACATAACACACCAAACAAACAAATCAAAACCAAAGGAAAACTCAAGAAAACCAACTCAAAGTTTTCCTACTTCAAGCAACAACTAAAATAGTTTTACATAACAAAAAATTTGTAACATAACCTAAGCATGAGTTTATGTTAACTTAAAAAGAAAATAATGCATTAAGCAATTAGGAGCAAAAAGAATCAATTTAAAAGCTATAGTAAAACTCCTATTAGGCCTAATTCAATTTCTATTAAGAAAATAAAATAAAAGTTTTATTTATTATAAATAAAAGTTCATCCTCTAAGGTGACAGAAACTAACCTAGAATAATCATTCACATGTGAAAACTAAATTTATTTGCTAATTAAAATAATAGAAAAACAGTAGCTAGTTAATTAATTAAGAATAACAAGATTCTGCTAGAAACTATTTTTTATTAATCCTAAAATACCCAAATTAATTCCTACGGTTAGGCAATGTCAAAATAAAGTTGGGACAAAAGAATCATTGAAAAATAATTTTCCTAGCTCATTTTATGGCAGATTAACTATTCTGACTAAATCTAAAATAAATCAATTTAAAATAATTTTAACATAGCTAATAATATTTTCTACAGAAACTATAGAAAATTTTCAAACCAACAAAAAAGAATCACTTAAAAATATTAAGTAGAATAAAAGTTATGAATTTTCAATTACGAAACTATTACATTAAAGCAGAAAAACGAAAATAAAGAAAAATGGGCTAAGCGGCCTAACTAATGCCTTGTCGTAATATAACTAAATGGGCCTAGGGTTAAGCGAATCGTGCGGTACTAAATAAAAACACCTAACTAAACTAAACGGCCTTGAACAGACGGTTTTAATTAAAAAACATACCCCTTGAGGTTCTAATCCTAACCGTGAGGCTAGATCAGACGGCGGAGTGAAGTCGGTGGCTTACGGAGTTCGGCAATGGCGGACTCGGTGGCGAAGTGTCGGCGTGACTCGGTCGTCGGGAGGTCGGCGGAGTGCTCCAGCCGGTCTGCGGACGGGCTCGGGAGTGGTTTGGTGGAGTCGGTGGGCCTCGTGAAGGGCTAGAGGCGGCAGTGCCGAGGCAAATGGCGGCGATGGCGTTCGCAAAGTCCGGCTCCGTGGCGTGAGAGGAGGAAGGTTCAGCGAGGCGAGGGAATGGGAGTGCGGGGAGGGTTTTATAGGCGGGCGACCGGCTTGGCGAGGGGCAATCGGGATGGATCAATCCGGATCGCTTGGATCCGGAGAAGCAACAGCCTTGGCGAGGTGGCGTGGTGGGGTTGAGGAGGTGGGGCCCACATCAGCCGGCTGAGAAGAGGGGCTCGGTCGGTCGACCAGGCCCGGCCGAAGCGGGGCTAGAAGCTGGCAACTGGAGTCGTGGTTGGCTGGTGGTGGCCGCTTTGGTGGCCTTTGCCTGCTGGCCAGATCAGCTTGGGCGCTCGGCTGATAATTGGGCAGCTTAACTGGCAGTATTTTAGGGTTTTGAAAATAAAAACAGAGTTATAGAATATTAAATATAAATATTTTATATAGGACATATATATATCAAAATGATCAGGGAATATTCCTATCATTTGAACATTTTCTAGGCAAAATCCAAAGTTTATAAAAATTCATTTTTCCAAATTCAAATACAACTCAAATTTGAATTCAAAACTTTTAGCATTGCTTTCCTCGATATTTTGAGTGTCATGTTTACTCCTCTCATACTTTTGCTCAAGTATTTATCGGGCATAGTTTTTGAAATGATTCCCACTTGCCAAAGTTTGAATTCAAATTTCAAAACTCAAAAACTCTGAAACTTCAAATGGCACTCAAATTCAAGCAGAATGCATAGATGTTTAGCTATAATTGTAAAACATTCCAAATAGGAAATTTGGGATATTCTGATTTCTTTAATCGGTTCAATGAAGAAAGGCGTAAGCGATTGGTGAGGAGGTAGCCCGCTCTTGGCAGTAGGGTTTATTGTAGAAGTTTTTCATCTGGTGGTTGGCTAACCCGGTGCTAGTACTTAAGAAAAATGGCACTTGGCGCATGTCGTGGACTACACCAATTTAAACAAGGCTTGTCAGCTGATCCTTTTGCTCTCCCTACGTATTGATCAGATTATTGATGCTCTGACGGGTTGTGAGTGGTTGAGTTTTTTGGATGCTTCGTTGGTTATCATCGAGATCAAGATGGCGATTAAGGACGGAGAGACAACTTTCATATATAACTCCCTTTGGAGCCTTCTACTATGTGTCTATGCCCTTTGGGCTCCAAGAGTGCCAGGCGACTTATCAATGATGTGCGAAATTGTCTTCATAATCAGATTGGGCGCAATGTTCATGCTTATGTGGATGATATTGTGGTAAAATCCAGGAAAAAGGGGACATTGGTGGATGATTTGAAAGAAACCTTTGATAACCTCCGAGTTTACAAGATGATGCTTAATCCGGCCAAGTGTGTCTTCGGTGTTCCGGTAGGCTAGCTCTTGGGCTTTCTGGTGTCTAACAGGGGGATTGAAGCTAATCCGGAGAAGATTAAGGCCATTACTTCTCTGGCTAAACCGACGTGCATTAATGACGTACAACGTTTGGCGGGTCGCATTGCAGCTCTCAGCCGGTTGGGGGAGAAGGCCATTCCTCTATACCAGATGATGAAGAAGACAGACAATTTTATCTGGAGTGATGCGGCTAATGTGGCCTTTGAGGATTTGAAAAAAGCAGCTGGCTGAACCGCCCGTCCTTCTTTGCTCCTGTTGATAAGAGAGCCATTGTTGTTATGCGTGGCTGCCAATGCCATTTGTCGGTGTAGCTATTGTTGTGGAGCGGAAGGAAGCGGGTAAGGAATATCGGTTCAACAGCGGTTTACTACATCAGCGAGGTGCTTATGAGTCAAGCAGTATCCTGCTATGGCGAGGGTATGGGGTGTTTATGGCGGTCGAGCTTAAGCAATATTTTACGGGTCATCCCATCACGGTGGTTAGTTCTGCCTTTGGGGATATCATTGAACGAGAGAAGCCACAGGTCGGATAGCCAAGTGGGCCATTGATCTTGGGCCTCATGGTTTGAAGTATATGCCCACCTGCCCATCAAGTCTCATGCCTTTGGTGGATTTCATTAATGGTGGACAGAGTTACAAATCTTGGGAGGACAAGCGGATAACACGTATTGGACTATCCACTTTGATGGGTCCGGAGCAATTGGAGGCTCGGGGGCTGGAGTTGTGCTATCTTCCCCTCGAGGTAATAAATTTTGTTATGTTCTCCATTTAATGTTCCCTTGCACTAACAATGCAGCTGAATATGAGGCTTTGCTCCACGGTCTTGAATGGCTAAGGAGATGAACTTAAGCGGGTTATGTGTTTTGGTGACTTCGGTTTGGTAGCTCAACAAGTCTACGGCACATGGGATTCAAGGATCCACTCATGGCGGCTTATCGATGAGAGGTGGATGTTATTGCTGGTCACTTTAAAGGTTATCAAGTTGAACATGTTGACCGGAGAAAGAATGAGGCGGCTGATGCTTTGAGCAGGTTGGGTTCTCAACGTAAACCGGTGCCACCTAATGTTTTTCTTGACGTCCTTCATAATCCGTTGGTCAAGTTACCCACAGAAGAGGATTTAGCTGTTCCTGACTCGTATTTGTCATATATGACCCGGGGCGAGTTACCTGAGGATGAAACTTTGGCCCGACAGATAATCCGGCAGTCCAAATCAATGACCATTGTCAACGGGGAATTACATCATTGCAGTGTCACGAGGCGTTTATTAGCTGTATCTCTGAAGAAGGCTGTGAGATTCTGCGTGAGATCCACGAAGAGATTGTGGTCACCATGCGGTTCATAATCCTTGGTAGCCAAAGCTTTTCTTCCACGGTTTTTATTGGTGACAGCTCATCTTGATGCTTAGGACTTGGTCAAAAAGTGTGACGGTTGTCAGAAATTTTCACGTCGAGCTCATGTCCCGGCTCAGGAGTTAAGGATGATTCGAATTACTTGGCCATTTGCAACTTGGGGGCTTGACATGGTGGGACCTTTTAAGAGGTCCAAGGATAAGAAGACCCACCTTTTGGTGGTGGTTGATAAGTTCACTAATTGGGTCGAGGTAGAACCGGTCAGTAAGTGTGATGCAGCAATGGCGGTTCAATTCATGAAGAAAGTGATCTTACGCTTTGGCTTTCCACATAGCATCATAACAGACAATGGCACTAATCTCTCCAAGGGTGCTATGAAAGTGTTTTGTCAACGTGAGCACATTGTCCGACGATGTGTAAATCGGTGGCTCACCCCCAATCAATGGTCAAGTAGAGAGCCAATCAAGAGATCACGAGAGGCATCAAACCCGGCTTATGGTTCCTTTATAGAAACGCCAGGTTATTGGGTGGAGGAGTTACCTTCCGTGTTATGGAGTAATAATACCACCCCAAAAGATCTATGGGTTACGCCTTTCTTCATGGTCTCTGAACAGAGGCAGTCCTTCCCGGTGACATCCGAGCATGATTAAGCCTCGTGTGGCGGCTTATGTTAAGCGGACAATGAAAAACACGTCAAGAAGCTCTGGACCTCTTAGATGAGAAGCGAGGACCTAGCGGCGGCTCGGCGGCGATTTACCGACAAGATCTGCGTTGTTACCCACGATCGCGGGTTAAAACCAGAACTTTTCAAGAAGGGGATGCGGTGCTACGGCTTATCGAGGACAGGTGATATGCACAAGTGAAAGTGCAACTATCCTAGGTGGTTTTGGTAATTCCTAACAACATATAGCTCATTGAGATAACATCATTCCAAGATGAATATTTCAGGAAAAGCTCAATGGATGGCGTGGCATGGATGAGAAAAGTGGATCCCTCAAAATGCTAAGGATTAAAGGATTGGCTCAAGCTCAAAAGCTCAAGGCTCTACATTTTATATTTTAGTGATCCAAGATCACATTGAGTCTATAGGAAAAGCCAATAATATCAAGGAGGGATGAGGTGTTGCTTAATGAGTTTCTTGCTCTCTGATGCTTAGTGATATGCTCCAAAACCCTCAACTACTTTCTCATATCCATATGACCTAAACCAAAAGTCAAACTCATTACCGATTCTTTTTACCGGCGCCACCAAGTTAGGATGGCAAAGCCTGCGCACAAACCCTAGGCAAATCAGTCTCAGCGATAGGGATCTCGGTCTCACGAGATGGGATTATAATCTCTCTGTTTCCCTTCGTAGCGTTTGGTACCACGAGATGGGCGTCGGTCCCACCGAGATTGCAATGTAAACTCCTGTTTCCTTTTGTAACATTTTGATCTCACGAAATGAGCGAATCGGTCCCACCGAGTTTACGACCAACTCTCGGTAAGCTTATTACCAAAATCGGTCTCACAGTTTGTGTGTGTCGGTCTCACAAGATTACGTTATGCCTAACCCTAACCATATCGGTCCTACCGAGTTGCATGTCGGTCCCACGAAAATCCTATGGTCACTAGATTTGCTGAATCGGTCCGGCCGAATTTACCAATCGGTCCCACCGAGTTTGGCAAGTTGTGTGTAATGGTTAGATTTTGTGTGGAGCTATAAATACCCTCCACCTCCTCTTCATTAGTAGAGAGCCATCAGAACAAACCTACAGTTCCAACTTGCTATTTACGAGATGGAACCACCTACTCATGTGTTGAGGCCAAGATATTCCATTCCTACCATATGAATCTTGATCTCTAGCCTTCCCCAAGTTGCTTTCCACTCAAATCTTCTTCCACCAAATCCAAATCCTGTGAGAGAGTTGAGTGTTGGGAAACTATCATTTGAAGCACAAGAGCAAGGAGTTCATCATCAACACCATTTGTTACTTCTTGGAGAGTGGTGTCTCCTAGATTGGCTAGGTGTCACTTGGGAGCCTCAGGCAATATTGTAGACTTGAACCAAGGAGTTGCTAAGGGCAAGGAGATCGCCTACTTGTGAAGATCTACGCTAGTGAGGCAAGTCCTTAGTGGCGGCGGCCATGGTGGGATAGACAAGGTTGCTTCTTCGTGGACCCTTAGTGGGTGGAGCCCTCAGTGGACTCGCTGTAGATTACCCTTCATGGGTTGAAGTCTTCATCAACGTGGATGTCGATAGCACCACCTATCGGAACCATGACAAAAACATCCGTGTCTCCAATTGCGTTTGAATTCTCCAAACCCTTCCTTTAAATTTCTTGCAAGTTGCATGCTTTACTTTCATGCTGCTCATATACTCTTTGCATGCTTGCTTGAATTGTGTTAAGATTGTGACTTGTGCTAAGATAGCTAAAATCTGCCAAAGACTAAAATTGGGAAAAGGATAAGTTTTTATTTGGTCAAGTAGTCTAATCACCCCCCTCTAGACATACTTTCAATCCTACAAGTGGTATCAGAGCTTTGGTCTCCATTTGCTTTGATTTCCATAGCTTTTGGTAGTCATAGCCTTGGTTTCACAACCTAGGAGGGTATGGCGTCTATGCGAGAAATTATCACCGTAGAGGTCCTTACTTTGATGGTACTAATTTTGCTAGTTGGAAGCATAAGATGAAAATGCATATTCTTGGACATAACCCCGCCGTTTGGGCTATTGTGTGTATTGGCTTGCAAGGTGAATTCTTTGATGGGAGAGAACCAAACCGTGAAGCTAGTGCGGAAGATTTGAAGATGCTGCAATACAACACTCAAGCTAGTGATATCCTCTTCAATGTATTGTGCCCCGAAGAATGCAACAAAATCAGCCGTCTTGAGAATGCAAAGGAAATTTGGGACACTTTGATTGATATGTATGAAGGTACCGACTCCGTCAAGGAATCCAAGTTGGATGTGCTCCAAAGTCAACTTGACAAGTTCAAAATGAAGGATGGTGAAGGTGTTGCTGAAATGTACTCTAGGCTTGCTCTTATCACAAATGAGATTGCCGGCTTAGGAAGTGAAGAGATGACCGATAGATTCATCATCAAGAAGATCCTAAGAGCCTTGGATGGAAAATATGATCTTGTGTGCACATTGATCCAAATGATGCCCAATTACAAAGATCTCAAGCCAGCGGAAGTCATTGGAAGAATTTTTGCTCATGAGATGTCACTCAAGGATAAGGAGGAACTTCACAACAAATCAAGAAGTGCTTACAAAGCCTCATGTAAAGCCCCACATCATCAAGTGAGAAACAAACCTTCAATGAAGAATTGAGATTAATGGTGAAGAACTTCAACAAATTCTACAAGAGTAGGGAAGCTCAAGTCAAGGTCCTACAATGACAAAGATCTTCTAGTCGGGAGCGTAATTGCTAAATTGTGGAGAAACCGGACACTATTCCAATGAGTGTCGACACCCTACAAAAGAAGAGAGATTCTCCAAAAGAAGAAATAGAAGAGAAGAATCACCACCAAGAGAGAAGGAGTAGAGATGATCGTTATGAGCGAAGAACATCACGGAGAAGCAAGGATTAGGAAAGGAAGGACAAGTCATCAAGGAGCTACACAAAGCGAAGACATCAAGCTCATGTTGGTGAATGGGTATCCGACTCCGACTCCGACAATCACTCAGGAGAAGCTATCACTCCGACTCGAATATACTCAAGATGAAGGTGTTGCCGGTCTAGCACTTGTGTCAACCAACTCCTCGACATATTTTATTCACCAAATGAAGGAATTGGAAGATGCTTCATGGCCAAAGGTCCAAAGGTAACACACCCAAGTATGTTGATTTCAATAGTGATGAAGATGACTTGTTAGGTGATGATGCTTTACTTGTTGACAACTCTAGTGATGAATACTATGATGAAGCGTCAATTAATCATGCTAATCAAGATAAAACAAATGACAATGATAAGGAGAAGATTGAGCTTCTAACTAAACAACTAAACACTCTTAAGTTAGCTCATGAAACTATCTTAGAAGATCATCGAGAACTTTTAAGGACTCATGAGAGATTCACGCTTTGAAAAGCTCAATCTTGAGCAAGAGCATGAGTTCTTAAAGGCAATCAATGATGATCTTAAAGAAAAGTTCTTCTTACATTGCCAAGCATTTACTCTTATCTACTTACATGCCTCAAGTCAAGTCCATTAACAAAAACAAGAAGGATTCTTCCTCTAGTAGTAACAATAATCATGCTAAATCAAATGTTGTTGCTTCTAGTAGTTCTCTTGATTCCACTAATGATTCTCTTAGCCAAGTTACACTTGAGCAAGAAAATAGCTTATTGAAGGGAATTATAGAAAGGTGTTTACAAGAGCCTTGCTTGGAGGTAAGCAATTTGAGGAAATTATGCATAAGCAAGGAAGGCACGGGAAGAATCAAGGTGTTGGTTTTGAGCGAAAGTTCAATGCCAATGGAGTTGAGTGGGAAGAAGATCAATACCCCGGGCGACGTTTGTTCCCCAACAAGAGAAGTATGATCCTACTTCTTTCAAAGGACACAAGCTTAAGATGATCTTCCACCACAAGACCACAAGCAAAAGGCAAGGACAAGCTTCAAGAGGAGATTGATGCATTTGAAGAAGCTCCTAAGGCCTTGGTCAAGTGGGTTCCCAAGACTACGACAAGTTCTACTTCATCAAGTACAACTACAACTCCAAGGATTCCCATCAAGATGATGTGGATCCGAATAAGAAGAACTAGAGTTCTTGAGGTGACTCCACCAACATATTTCACTCATATCATTTTGGCAACAACAAGTGCAATCAACTTCCACATTATGCACTAGTTCAAGGAGTCACAAACCCTCTTGTTGGTAAGACAAGGGACAAGGTAATATAATGCTTTCATAGACATCATCTTGTGTGTGCATCACTCTGTGTATGGATATCCTTGTTTGTTCCTTGTGGGACTAACCCGTGTAGGTATTGAAAGTGCAACTCACTCCAAAGGATTGCTCCAAATGATCTTCATCAACATTGAGCATCCACATCTTCAACACCTACATGAAGTCATCATCGACAAAACCCAAGGTTAGTTCATCCCTCTAAGGGGATCTCACATCTAGGGGAGCTTAACTCTAAGAATTGAGTCAAAGCAACTCTAATGGTGTGAACACATCAATGCATTATGTAAAAGTGGTAACCCCACTTGAGCTTAAATGATGAGTATGACCTATGATCAAATGTTCTCTTTGACTCCTAAGTCAATATACTCATATATAGATGACCTAGTCATCGCCAATTATTTGATACATGCTAGAATTGTTTGTGCATGCTTTGTCACATATTTCATTTGGTATTTTATTGTGTGAGCATGTTGGTTGCATATTTTACTCATTCGAGGACATCCACTTGTTGTTTGATTGATTGGTTTCTTTTCTTTTGCCAAGTGGATGGACAAGAATGCCTAAGAACCTTCTCTAGCTATCTATGCTTTTCTTGTCTCAAACTCTATTCATGCTACATCACAAAATTTGATCAAGTCGATTGAACCACTCGTGTGAGGCACTTTCGAGTCCCGATTAAGTCATAGACTTAAACTAAACTTCTTTGTGCGTTTTGGTCTGACCGATTCCTCCATTTCAGTCATACTGAGATCACTAAGTCGATCTAGGTTTTCAATCTCAGTGCAACCGATTTGAACTTCGGTCACCGAGTTCTTTATGTATCATAGTTATGCATCTCGGTGCCACCAAGTTGTTCCACTCGGTCACACCAACAGTCGAGATATATATACTCACGGGCAAAAATTGAAACTTTCTCCAAACCCCTTAGCCGCGCCCATTTCTCTCGCCTCCAAGGTCTCCGGATCGTCCTCCTCGTCGTGTGACGCCTCCGATCGCTGGTCTCCGCCGCCGTCAGCGAGTTCACCCTGCTGGTGCCGTAGTAGTGAGTTCATCGCCAAGCTAGGGTATGGACTCGATCACGGTGCTATCCCGTCCGATTCCTAGCACATTGTGTTCATCATGATTCTTGCCTCGATTGAAACTATTCTATCGGTCAAAACAATCCATAGTTTAGAAGTGAATTGAAAATTTAGGGTTAGGTTTCCGCGAAACCATCTCGGACCCACCGAGTTGCGAGAACTTGGTTCTACCGATTGGCTAAGGCCATTGCTGAAGTGATTCTCGGTCTGACCGAGAATTGCAAATCGGTGTGACCGAGTTCGGGACTTTGTGAAACCCTAGCAGTCTCGGTGCCTTTGAGCGTGAATCGGTCGACCAAAGTTCACTAGTTTAGGTTCCAAAGCTGCTTTGGTATCACCGAGTTTGCCGTCGGTTGATCCAGAAATGCTTCTGTGGAAAACTAAAACTAAGTTTTGAATCATTCATTTGCAAAAACCTCTTTATTTTGTGATGCTCATCCACTCTATCTCATCTATATCTATTCACGAGGTCTGCGATCGGTGTTTGGAATATGTCGATCGGAGTGACAGCGAGAACAAGTCGGAGGCAGATTCAGGATGAGTGAGGCACTAGTCCCTCTAGTACCTCGAGATGATGGTAGAGGAGCACTCCAAGCAACTTACCCAAAGCTTCCACGGGACAAGAAGAGAACCTCAGAATCGAGGATGAAGACTATGTGGCTGTTGAGGATGAGGCCATTTCAAGAAAAGGTGCTAAGAAGGAGTATGCTACAGTGCTACTGCCACCAATCACAGTATGAAGACCAAAGTACCTTAAAAAGTTCCCATGTCTAAAGCGGAGCCTCCACTCAAGCATCATTGGAATCTGAACCCAAAGAGGCTCTTCTTGAAGGGAAGAAAGAGGAAGGAAAGGGTCAAGAAGACCATGGCGAGAGTTATTGGAAAGCCTTCCATGATGGAAGAGGGAGGAAGAAGAAGAAGAGGTTGCTGCACGGCACCCAAGGCTCGAAGCTTATGGGTGATGCTATTAGGTCGAGGGCTGCATCATCAAAGCCCAAAGAAGCACCCAAAGCTGCCTCCAAGCCCAAGATTGCACCAAAGAGGAGTACTAGAAACATATCTGCTCTTTGAGAAGAACAAGGCCCGATGGCTGAAAGCTGCTCTGGCGAAGAAGAAGATGAAGAGCATATCACGAGAAAGTTGAAGCCAAAGATTCCAGACCACAATGATGCTCATCCACATGGCTGAGAACATGAAGGTGAGGAAGGATCACGGGACTTCGACGATGGAGGTTATGCATAGCATGCCGGATAATCATGCTACAGGTAATCCCACGCTAATCGTGCCATGACACCTCGATTCTTGTTGCCATCCTCACAACAATTGAACCGTTCGAAATTCAAATTCAAATTAATGATGACAATAAAGTTTTCAAAAATTAAAACTAAAATGTTAAATTGGTTGTCAAATATTACAAAGGTAGTTGTGGTGAAGTAAACACATTTTTAGGAAATGTCTAAATAATTTAAACTGATTTAAAAGCGAGAAAGAAAATAAATAAATAAAAGAGAAAAACTAAAACCTAAAACTATCAAAAAAAAGAGGAGAAGAAACCCCCCACCCGATGGGCCCAACCAGCCCAGGTAGCGCCCTTGACCCATCCATGCCAGCCCAGCAGCCCACGCGCCCCTCCCTCCTTGTCCCCATAACCCTAGCCGCCCTCCCTCTCCCCACTCGCCCCCCACTCGCTCTCCTCCTTCTCCCAGATCCGAGATCGGATCGAAACAATTCCTACCGCCAGCGCCCGCGCCTACGCCGCCCGTAGCCGCCCGTCCCAGACCGTCCTCGTCCTCCTCCCAGCCAGCGCCGCCCCCTCTCCGTCCTCCTCCCCGGCCGCTCCATCCGACCCAGCGCCCGCCACGAACCGCCGTCGCCCGGCATCATTCGCAAGGAGCTCCTCCCGTCGTCGGAGCGCCGTCCCGTCCTCCTCCCCACGACCGCCCGTCCTCCCTTGCGTCCCCTGCCCCCCCCGTGGCTCCCCCCCCCTCTCCCCCTAGGTCGCGCGGTCACCGCCCTCCCGCCCATGATCGGCCTTTCGGCGCCACCGTTCTTGCAGCGCGACCACGCGACTCCGCCCACCGGCCATGAGCATGCCCCGCCCCATCGGCGGATCGGCGCCGCTCCTCCGTTCGGCCAACCCGCGACCACCGCGCCGTCCCGCCCTCGCGTCCCGAATCCTCTCGGCCGGCCTCCCAAGCCGCCCTCCCTGTTACACCTTCACCGCGCCCGTGATAAGCGCCCACGGCGTGCGGCGCCCAGCTTCGCCCATCCCTCGCCTCCGTCCCCTGCTTCCCTTGGCGCTCACCCCTGCGCCCCGCATCCTCTGCCTACGGCAGCCCACTTCGATGAGCGCTGACCCCAGCGGCCTCCAGCGTCGCCTCTCCACGAGCCACGCGACGGCCAGCGCCCAGCTGACCATGGCCTCGCCGTGGCCACCGCCCTACTCGGCGCCTTGCCGGTCCGCCCACACAGGCGTCGCCCGCTTCGAGGGCGTCCTGCGCCGCGCGCCCGCTAAGCGGCCGATAGTCCCATGTGCCTATAGCGCGTGGGGCCCATACTGAAGCGTTTTAGAAAAAATAATAAAAAAATATATAATTAGAAAAATAAATAAATAAATAAATAAATTACTTAACTTAATTAATCACATTTACGAACTAATTAAACTTGATTAACCTAAATATCTAATTGACCTAACTAATACATTGAGTTAGGGTGATGTACTAATAATGAGCCAGGACCCCTTTGGTCGGTTGACCCGATCAACCACTGTTGGCTGCTGGCGTCTACATGACATCATCTTGGCGTCATAAATCCATTTTGAATTAAATTAAATAATTAATTAAATTCCGAGAAATTAATAAAATCTTTAGAAAATCATATCTTTTAAGCCGTAACTTCGAATTAAATTATTTTCAACATGAAAGTTGCTCGAGCAGCGAGGCGAATCTGGATCTCACAACCGTTAAATGCATACACACCCCTAACCTATCAACTGCAACTTTCCCCTCCGGTTCCTCTTATGCAAAGCGCGAAACAAGGGGATACTTTCCGGATGTTCCCCCTTCATCGGCATCACCTCATACCACGTTAGAGCACGCCCTAGCATCACGCTTTGCTTTGTCATGCACCGTCATGCATCATTTGCTTAAATATTCATTGTTTCTTCCCCTCTTCTTCCGCTAGACACCACGAGGGCAGAGCTGCTGGCGCTTGATCTGACTCACGGAGTTGGCGACCCCTCTCTCTTGCCGAGCAACCGAGGCAAGCCCCCCTTGATCACGGATATCACCTATTCTACTCTATGCCTTGCATTAGAGTAGTGTAGCATTCTGCTTTACATTATACCTATCGATGCATAGCCTGTCCTTGCTACTATTGTTGTTACTTGCACTGCTATCCTACTTGCTTAGTATAGGATGCTAGTATTTTCATCTGTGGCCCTACATTCTTGTCAAATGCTGCTGTCTGTACTATCGGGCCGTGATCACTCGGGAGGTGATCACGGGTATATCTATATACTTTATACATGATACATGTGGAGACTAAAGTCAAGTCATTGGTGGTGGAGCACCCGAGTGGATCTTTGGCGGAGGCGGCAGAGGCGAGTTGAGACTACTGGGTGAGAGGTGGGCACTGGCCTGTTCGGCGTTCGCGGATACTTAACACGCTGCGAGATCTTGGTATTTGATCAAAGTGCAGCTCACGAGGCCTACTCGCACTAACCAACTCGTCACGAAAGATATGGGCTTTCGGCGTCATGGTATCGGCCGAAGCGCATTGTGACGTCGGCGGCCGGCCTTGGCGGATTGGTTGGAATGCCACTAGGCTAGAAGTGCCTTCGGCAGCGTCACATAGCGTCAGTGTGCTTTCGGGGTGATGGGCCGGACCCCTTTGCGCTTAAGTTTGAACCGGCGTCTTGACCTCTCTGTTGAGCCTAGGTGGGGGCTGCGGCGTGTTGATCTTCAGCGGCGGGCATGACCCGAGGAAAGTGTGTCCGGCCAAATGGGATCAAGCGTGTTGGGTTATGTGGTGCACCCTGGTGAAGTTAATCTATTGAATAGCGTGATCTTCGGTAACAAGGCGACTTGAGTTGTACCTTGACCTTATGACAACTAGAATCGGGGATACTTAATAAAACACACCCTTCCAAGTGCGGATACAACCGGTGGTCGCTCTCTCGGGAGTTCTGAGGAGGATCGCAGGGTAGGATTATTGCTATGTGATGTTACTTGGAGGACTTCAACCTACCCTCTTCTACTGTTGCAAGGCGAAGGTGACGAGCGTAGTCTTCGATAAGACTAGCTATCCCCCTCTTATTACGGCATTACTGCAGTTCGGTCCGCGATATGGCCCTTTACACATATATCCATGCATATGTAGTGTAGCTCCTTGCTTGCGAGTACTTTGGATGAGTACTCACGGTTGCCTTGTTCCCCTTTTTCCCCTATCTCTACTGGTTGCGGCGACAGGACGATGGAGCCGAGGAGCGAGGCATACCGTCGATGAAGACTACTACACGGAGGTACCTACTACTAACTGCGGCACTGCGGCAGCGACGAGGAGTAGTTAGGAGGATCCCGAGCGGGAGGCTGCGCCTCTTCGATTGTATCGATTTGTGCTAGCCTTCTTAAGGCAAGCTTGTTTAACTTATATGCGTACTCAGGATATTATTGCTTCGGCTGGCTTCGTCTATGATCGAGCACTTGTATTCGAGCCCTCGAGGGCCCACAGCTTGTATTATATGATGCTTGTATGACTTATTTATGTTTTAGAGTTGTGTTGTGATATCTTCCCGTGAGTCCAGAGTCTTGATCGCCTGCGTTTGCGTGTATTATTAGTGTACAATTGAATCGGAGGCGTCACAAGTTGATGTCGAGCCATTTACTGTGGAATCCCCTTCCACACTCCTTGGCCGATGTCGAGTCTAGACATTGCAAAAACTTTACTAACTTGGCTGTGTGCCTTACGGGCCCATCGCCATCGGGTGGTGCTAGGATCTTTTACTCCTCGACCTTTAATCTGGGACTCTGAACTCTCTTCTACTCGGGTTAAGCAGATTTACTAACTAACACTAGGATCCGTGACC
>JAHIAM010000959.1:0-38027 GCA_021605205.1 Aegilops longissima
TCTCTCTCTCTCTCTCTCTCTCTCTCTCTCTCTCTCTCCTCTCTCTCTCTCCTCCCCTCTCCCTCTCTCTCTCTCTCTCCTCTCTCTCTCTCTCTGTCTCTGATCTATCAAACATACCCCAGTCAATCTAGCCAGATGAAACATAGAGATAGAGAAGAATCAAGTAAGAGTGCTGCTATGCACACGATGCATGTTGGACGATTGCTGGACGACAGTGCAAATCAGACCATCCATGCAACGGACTAGCTGCAATACAGCCAATGGATTAACATATCGTGTGTGAATCGTCCAGCAGGCATCGTTTGTGAAGTAGTTTTGATCAAGTAATGCCAGCTCTCATGTTTCACACGTCTTTCATGATGCAATGGACTTGGAGTGATGGTACATAGGAGAGAACTGGCATACCATGTATACTAAGTGCGGCTTCGCATTTCTGCTTGGAAGTTGGAGACTAACCTAAACATGCAAGTTGGATGATCACATGACTGTTGTATTCAGTCACATGATTAAATAAACATTTCTTGAATGACTTGCTCAACACATATCCCATGCTAACAATTTATTTTTCCTTCCTAAAAGGAGCTATTGACAAAGACAAGACGTGTAGAAGTTCTATATATACTCCACTATCTTGGGATGTCAATGCGAGTGTGATATGAATTAAGATTTCCTCTCCTCTCAATCCGTCATAGGCCCATCTAAAATATTGGAGGAAAATAACTACATGTACGTTCTCCTCGCTCTTCAGTGGTACGAGTCCATTCGCCTCACCACTCACCCTGTGTAGCGGGAGCCTGTGTCTACACCATTGGGGGTTGGGTCAACATCATCGCAATCCGAAGCCGCACCGGATGTTCACGGTCATGACCGTCTAGGCTTTAACTATCAACAAGGTTGCGGGAAGACCTTCCACACCTTGGCCGTCAAAAAGGAGCAAAGAGGCGCAACGTGCAAAAGTCTTAAGAGGAAGACATACATGCTCTGAGATCTGTGTTGCCACATGAGGTTTGAAGGATAGTTTGATGAAGAAATGTAGCAGTATCAAGGTTTTGGTTACCGGTCGAAATTTCAAGATTTCTCATGGTTACCGCGTATTTCCGTGCCCCTCGGTAAATCGCCATACCGAGCAAAAAATACCATTTTTTTGGATTTTTGAATTTAAACACTCGATTTACAGTAAAGTATGTAGGATCTAATTAATGCCATGAGAGTTGGTTCTGCCGTGTTGGTAGCAACCTAGTTTCTGTTTTGAGAAGTCTCTGGTTCGAATATTCGTTCATTCACTTACTTGAATTCAATATTCAACTATAAAATTTGCTCGAAATATTCACGGTATTTCTCAGTAACCGTGGTAACCACATTACTAGTCCCCCTCGGAAAATTGCCTCATTCGGTAACCAAAACCGTGTAATAAGTTTTTCCTTTTTTTTGAAAAGGAGGATTATCCCCGGCCTCTGCATCTGAGCGATGCATGCAGCCATAACCGTGTAATAAGTGAAATTTTTATCAGCGCACTCGAAGAAAAAAGGCCTCTCTGCTGTTTCCCAGGCAACAGATCCCAGCCCTTGCCGCGGGACGCGTAGGTTGTTGCGCGCAACGGTGGCGCGGCAGGAGAGCTCGAGCAGGCCGCCGGCGCAACTCCGGCCGTCTGCAATTAGGAGGTCCTTCCATCCATCGGCATGGCAGAGCATAGCAGAGGTCCCGCGGTTGCAACTAGGGCTGGACCAAAAGCTCGTAGCTCGCGAGCTTAATGAGCACTCGATAGTTCGGCTCGTTAAGCTCGTAGCTCGCTTCTTAATGAACAGAGCCAATCATTGATTCTAGCTCGTTAAGCTTAACAAGCTTAATGAGCGAGCTAAAGAGTTTCACGAGTAGCTCGTTAAGCTCGTTAGTAACAACACAACATATATTTACATATTACATGACAAACTTTTTGTAGCACCTCAGCCCATCTATTTAATCTAATCGACATATGAGGCAACATACTACTTCATTTCTTTTCTCAGTCATAATATTTTATCTTGAAAACCATACCTACACATTCATCATGTATATCGTAACACATTATAATCTGTTAACGAGCGTTCGCGAGCGCTCACGAGCTTAACGAGCTTCAAACGAGCCGAGCCGAGCAGGGTTTTCTGCTCGTTAATCTTAACGAGCTAAATGAGCCGAGCCTTAACGAGCACGAGCTTAACGAGTACGAGCTTAACGAGCCGAGCTGCTCGTTAGTCCAGCCCTAGTTGCAACTAGCAGGGTATTCATCCAGTCTGTCAGTCAATTAGTGCTCGTTCCTGTTGTACTTTACCTGTACTTGTATGGATTTATTGCTAGCTGGATTGGTGTGCGCTGAAAAGTAGATTAAATGCTCTGTTCGGAGACTGCTTTGATCTGAGAATTTCTCTAACTTACGAAATTCCAGTGGAATAAGAAGTGATAGTTGCCTCCCTTAGAAAGGTGACCAGCGTGCCGATTAGAAGATACCCCTAAGCTGTAGGAACCTTACACACTACGGAATTTCCAGCAAACTTGTCCACCCCTTATGTTGTTTGTCTTTTTGCTTTCATTTTCTGGTAAACTCTCAAGTTATTCTAGTTCAGCTTTTTCTTACTATTCTGATTTTTCTAGACTATTTCCATATTTTCGTTTTTTTTCTCTATGTCCATATTGATTTTCCGAATTCATTTTGCCTATTGTCGAAGGAAGCTCTATGTTACTGATGCAAAATAGAGGACCCGACTCCTGAAGTCCTGATCGGACAGACCTTTTTCTATTTGTCTCTTGCCCTCTACTTAAGTTGGACTGGACAATCAACAAAGTCAGATGGCAGAAGCATGGCCATCATGTTCATCATCATCTCATGGAAAAAAGAAGCGACCACGCTCTCCTAATGACGGTGCCACAAGTTCACAAGGAAGAACCGAGAACAGCACAAGCTTTGGTTTGCTACTTTCTATGTCTAATTTATTCTCCTCTATTAGAGTAAATTAGACGCTCGTCACTAAACTTGCTCAAGTGTGTCAAGTAGGTCACCGTTCTCTTAACTTTCACATTTAGTTCAAAATTAAATCAGGTGGGTTACCACGTATCGGCACCAGCACAACGCATCACAGAGACGACTATGAGTCAGTGTTATTATGCATGTAAACCGCTTATGTTGTCTCTTTTTCTTCTTTTTCAACATTCAGGCTTCATAAAGTCTGAAACTCATATGATGTATGCTGTAGTTATTCATTTATTTATTTACTCCTAGAAAATTGGTCTCGTAGCAGAAAATGGCCAGCTGCAACAAGTCAAGAGAGGCTTCATTTTTTTATAGAGATTGCTGAAAGAAAAATGTTATAGGTCAGGTCATCATCTACTACAGACGCTCTCTCTCGTTCGCTTCCATTCCTTCGAGGACAATGCAGGTAGCAGAGGGCAGATTGCCGTAGTTGATGTACCTGGAAACAGAGTTGCATCACCACCGTTGGCACCTCCCATGGTTGCCACTGGTGTGATCGATCGTCCGTAGTCGCGGCTGTTGTTATGAGATTTATAATGCCAGTTGATTAGCTTCTATGGTGAGGGGAATTAACAAAATTAGGTACAGAGAGGAACTAACAATAGACTATAGGCGTCCTGTGCTTCTATAGACCTGTTTCTTTACAGAACAGCCTCCTGTAGTCAGTGGGTCGGTCAGTCCTCTCCTTCTACAGCCTTGTTTCCCTGCTATTCCTGAACCAACGTTTAACTTACATCAGACTAGGTGTGATTGAGATTTATAGTTTGATTACTTGTGGCTTTATAGTATTGCCTTGTTTGTAATGCTCCACAAATTAGCCGTTATCGTTGCTGTGGGAAGGAGCCACCAGAGACGGCCACCCGAGAGGAGAGCCCTGTTTCTCTACTAGAAGCTACTTAACGTCAGGTTGTGGCCTGTTTGTTCAATTAATTGTCCTGAAGCACCAGCAGTGTCAGCTCCTGTTTAACCACTTTTTCTAGTCTGTTTAGTTATCAACTTTTGTAGAGTAGATGTCAGACATTGCACGCATGTGGATACTGTTTAGCTAACTAGCATGATAGACTTGATTTATCATATTATGAGTGTCATCGATGTCTGAAATACACTTGTTTCATTTGGGGGTGTTTGGAATGTTTCTCCTTATGATGCAGGAAAGGGGAATTGTATTTGCTTCAAATAATGTACTAGGTAGTGTCATGATTATTATCGGCTTTGGTGAACTTTTAAAAAAATTGTTCAGATATTTTGTAGTGCGGCTGTATTATCTCCTTCACCATTCCCCCAAATTTGGTACTAGTTAGGATACTCTGTCCATAGCAAAAGATGCTAAGGAAGATGGTGGCATGTTAGGTAATTAATTAACCAGCTGAGAGAGATGCATTCTTATCTTCAGTGGTCTAAACTTTGGAGGAATGATGTGTGTAAATTTCACATTCACCATGTGTGTAAATTTCAACCCCGCTCGCCATTCCTTAGCCAATCGCCAGACAAAGACATTACACCAGTTTCCTTTCTTCGGAAGACAGTTGCATGCAGTGGATGTTCCGGCAAATCTGTTGTATTATTCATAATTCCAGCCTCATTTGATGGTCCTCCTATACAGTTTAGGCTAATCTCAATCCTGTTTCCCTCAGTTGATGCAAGAGGTATATATCTCTGTCAACATTTGGTGCATTCTCCACAAACCAAACACAAGGATTCTATTCACTCTGTTCATAGCCAAACTTCCTAGGAAAGGGATAGATATCTAAACATGCAAGTTAAGTGTTCACATGCATGATTCTCTTGTGTACTCACGTGGGCCAAATGATTTGATAAATGTTTCCCGGATGGTTGTTCACACCTAGCAGATGATTCTATAGCACACTTCGTTTTCATAACAAGGGATGTATGGGAGTCTATATATTCTACCCTTGGATACCGAATTAAGTGAGGGGGGATATGAATACAAATTTGTGTATATGTTTATCTAACTTCATATCGTCTGAAATATTCGAGGAAAACAAAAATACCATGGTAACATTTACTGACTGTAAATCTATATTGGTTGGTGATATTGAAAATAGAGTGTTGTCGGTGGTTCCAACTATTGTTCTCTTAGATACTCACATTGAAAAGCTTTTCTTAATTCCAGATCCCAATGCCGGCGTGGTTTGCAGTCTCGAGAGCGGATTGTTCCAAAGGTAAAAAACTTCCTTTCCCGATGTCTACTTACCGTTTCATGTTTTGCCGTCATAACTAAAACTTGCACAATATTTTATAGGAATAGAAGCTCTCCAACATTATTTGTGTGACAAAATTAAGCCTGTAATGCTCCTTTTTTCCTGACTTGCAGTTACACAAGCACCGCACTTTGAACTTCTAAGGGCACACACGCGATGCAAAGTGCATTCAAGTGAGTCTCAAAATAGAGGAGAGCTAGCGATGATGATTCTTTTACAACTCATTCTCTCAAATGGAAAATCCCTCTACAATATGTTTCATGGAAAATTAGCTGCACAACAGGCACTCATGTGAACATTTGTGTTCTCAAATGCAAAAACAAAAATATGAAAGAAATCAGTACCGAGTAATTCTTATACAACAACGAAAAAAAGATTCTCTCTAGCACCCACAGTAGAAAAAACATGTGCATCGTACATGCTCTAGCAGAATCATGCCTCCCCAACATTTGCATTCAGGGAAATAGATAAATGTACTTCACAAGATGTTACCACACCACGTTTACTTCCAGCCTCCCTCATGATTGAAAAGAAGTTTTTGGTAAGGAGGGAGTACTTCACAAGATATTAGCACACCACGTTGTTCTGTTTCAGAATACTAGCACTCCCGTGACACATAGATTATTACAGTTTCGTGCTGTGGAGACTTCTCAGGTCAAGAGACTTGCTTTAGAGCCTTCCTCAAACTACTCGTTTGCTTCACAATGACAAATGGTTTGAATTTATACAGTGAAAATCATTAGCTATTACCCCCTCCTATGTGTACTAAATCTGCAACAATTAATATAGATAGGAGGGAGTAGTAATTTACCTATACAAACTTCCATTTTCTCAATTGTTCTCGTCTAGGTTTCTTTGCTATGGTATGCTAACATAAAAGGGGGGTTAACTTAGCTAAAGTTAGTCGATTCTCATTTCACACATTCTTTTTCACGAACACGCACCAGTATAGAGGAGCTCAGCAAAAAAAAAACACAAAAAGCAAGTTAGGCTAAATAAAACTGAAGAGGGAAGGAAACGACATGCTACTCTACTGAACTTTAACTACTCTCTGCTCTTACTTTGTAGTGGGGTGATGGTATGCATGACTGCAACGTACATTAACAAGCAATCAAAACTAAATACCAGTAGAATACCCACATGATTGAAAAGAGTTCAATTTGCATGTTATGTTGTTAACTAGAATCAGTTGGTATCTGCAAAACACAAAAAATGCTTCCGGAATGACTTAATCAACCGAGAGGGCCGGGATACCGACCCAACCAAACAGTGCACATCTTCCACGAGGAGCACGTCCATATAAAGTAGGGCTGGCTGGGTTGCACCCACAGAAACCTAGCGAACGATGCACGCATGGTCAGAAGCCACAACAGCCGTAGATCCTAACACAATAGGATCAGCGGCGATGGCGAAGGAGCACCGAAAGAAGACAAACAGGAGCGACCTTACACATAGAGGAACTGGCAAGAGGGCACAGACCAAACAACCATCCACCTCCACACAACAAGAAAAGTACACATCCACCCCATACGCACCAATGATGGCACCTGTCGGTGTCAAAACCGGCGGATCTCGGGTAGGGGGTCCCGAACTGTGCGTCTAGGCGGATGGTAACAGGAGACAAGGGACACAATGTTTTTACCCAGGTTCGGGCCGTCTCGATGGAGGTAATACCCTACTCCTGCTTGATTAATATTGATGATATGGGTAGTACAAGAGTAGATCTACCACGAGATCAAGGAGGCTAAACCCTAGAAGCTAGCCTATGGTATGATTGTTGTTCTGTCCTACGGACTAAAACCCTCTGGTTTATATAGACACCGGATAGGTTAGGGTTAGACAGAGTCGGTTACAATGGTAGGAGATCTACATATCCGTATCGCCAAGCTTGCCTTCCACGCCAAGGAAAGTCCCATCCGGACACGGGACGAAGTCTTCAATCTTGTATCTTCATAGTCTTGGAGTCCGGCCGTGATGATAGTCCGGCTATCCGGACACCCCCTAGTCCGGGACTCCCTCAGTAGCCCCCGAACCAGGCTTCAATAACGATGAGTCCGGCGCGTTGATTGTCTTCAGCATTGCGAGGCGGGTTCTTCTCCAAATTCCATATACTTGTCGAATAGTGTCCGGCTTCTGATAAATGCTGCGCTCTTCGGCTTCTACGCCCAATAATGGCCATCTTCCACGTGTTTGAATGAATGCGAACAGCCAGGGTATTTTTACAATTACCCCCTAGCCGCGCAAATGACCCGCCCATAAGAGGAGCGAGGATCCAGATCTGAGTCACACCATCCCCCTTTGCAAGCTTTCATCAGAGCGCCTCTGACCAAAGCCCCCATCATGGACAGTCGACGCGGCTCCTCTTCTCGCGCTCCCAGCCCTCAGCCAGGAAATTGGGAGAGATGCTCAGTCCCGCATGGCGAGCTAGTTATACTCCAAACCAAGGGATTCCTCCCCCGGCCTTCTTGGTTCCGGTTCGAGCCGGACTTGCCACCTACAAGGGCGGAAAGCAAGCGGAGAGCATCCCCGATCCCTCTAAAGGAGAGCGGGTATGCTTCATCTCTTATCTAGTAAGAGGCCTCGGATTTCCCATCCATCCATTTCTCCGGGGGCTCTTGGAGTTCTACGGCCTCCAATTGCACCACCTTACTCCTGCCTCCATCCTGCACATCGCGGGCTTCGTGGCCCTTTGCGAATTATTCTTGGGCGTCGAGGCTCATTTCGGACTGTGGAAGAGAATATTCTGCCTAGTACCCCGTTCTCATGAGGGGTCAATATATCAAGTGGGCGGAGCCGAGCTATGGCGCATCGCCGGGACCGGATACCTATCCGGAACCCCAAAGAAGGCGTCCGAAGACTGGCCTTCGGAATGGTTTTACATGGAGGACGTCCCGCTGCCGGATCCTGTTCGGATCGGCCTTCCGGAGTTCAGCAATGCTCTTCTGAAGAAGCGCCTAAGCTGGCGCCCTCGGAGCCCCCGGAGAGAAGATGACCGGGATGTCCGTTATTTAATGAGCCGAATAAGGTTACTGGCTCATGCCGGATTGACCATGACAGGAGTCATGGCAATCTGCATTATGAGAGGAGTGCAGCCGCTCAAGTATAGGGGCCACCGCATGTGGGACTTCAACGGGGAGGACGATGCCACCCGCCATGGCCGCAAAGGGCCGGAATCGGTCACCGAACTGGTGAAGATCTTATCTGCCATGTACAAAGGAGAGGAGGAGGATTTCCTCCGTCTCAACCCACTGAAGGAGTTTTCTTCGAGTAATCCTCGAAGCTGGGTAAGCAAACATCTTTGTGACCTGTCCGATCCATGTTCCCATAGTTAAATATCTCATTTCATGGTTTTTGCGCGGGAACTGTGCCGGACTGTGGAGAAGATACACAGCCCGCCCCCACAACCCGAGGATCCGGAACGGTCCCTCGATCCGACCTCCGAAGAGGATCCGGATATAAAGGTGGAGTTGATCGATGGGGTATTCTACCAACTTAGCATCGACAATGCGTTGGTCGCCATTACGGCTGATTACCCCGGAATATTTCCAGCCTCACAGGTAAATGAGACCGAGATCCCAAAACCCTGATAACGACCCATCCATGCTTATTTTTGATCACCGTATACCAATGGTGCTTTGCAGGGGGTACCTTGGAGGCAGGAAGCCGAGCCTGCGGCGGCTGGCCAACAAAGGGCAGTGCGGCCCCGCAGGCTAAAAAGAAGTGCGGTCCGGATCGAAACTCCGCCGCAATGGTATGGCTTGTCACCATACTCCCAGGATTGATTCCGGAAGGCGTACTAACGCCGATACCCTTTTCAGGAAAAAGAGCGCTCGCCGGACTGAGTCCGGAGAGGTTGCCGATCGAACCTTCACCGGACAGGCTTCAAAGCCAGGTCCGGAGGCTGAGGCGAGCACGAGACGTGCGTCGGATGCTCCTCCGACAGAGGATGCCGACAGGTTGTCCGCCACCAAATCCGAGGTGGAGAGCGCCTTGAACCACAGGCGCCGCCGGATAGTTCTTCGTGACGCGTGTTTCTCCCAGGAAGCCTTGAATGCCTTTGATTCGGGAGATGCGCACCTCCGTGCCGCTCAAGATGGACTAGCCAGAGCCACGGAGCAGTATGTGAAGGACATACGGGTAAGTAAATTTGATAGTTATATATGCCAGTAGCCCCCGAGACTTAAAATAGTTAGAATAACTGATTTAAGAATCATTTGTTATGCAGGATCTTACAAAAAAAGAATACCCGACTGTCCCAGGAGCTTGAAGAGTGCAAAGCCCAACTTGGGGCCGCACTAGCCGTACAGGGGGAGCTACAGAGGCCCCCGCTGGTAATATACGCTTCAAAAGATAAATAATTTAGGAAGTGCGGCGTGTGTGTAAAGCTGACAAAAACATTGCAGATGGCGCCGGACTAGATCCGGACAAGAAACAGCTCTTACGCCAGTTAAAGGCTGGCGAGAGCCTGCTTACGAGGGTGCGGCAGGAGAAGAATAACCTCCAAGACGCCAACACCAAGCTGGGTGAGGAACTGAAGGACGTTCGTGCCCAGTTATCTGAATCCGTAAAGGAGAATCGGCGGCTTCGTCGCGGCATTTTCAGTAAGTGCTTGAGCGAACTTTGAAAGAGTTCGGCGAGGAAGGCGACTAACATAAACATATATGTAGGTTTGCTCACAGGTCGTCCTGAGGAGGAGATGCCCAATTCTTCGGGTGATCTCCTTCCCGAATTGCGTCAGCTGCACGAACGAGTCCGGCAGGTGATGAAAGGCATCGGCTAAGCCTTGTGGCCGTCTATCTCCCTGCCCGAAGGCATTGGGGAGCTGGCGGACCGGCTTCAAGGGGCACGGCAGCGCTTCCGGCTATGGAAGATATCGGCCTGCCTTCAAGGCGCCAGGGAGGCCTGGGCCATGGTGAAGACACGGTACACGAAGGCTGACCCAAACCACATGGCCGAGGTTGGACCTATGGGGCCGGATGGGATGGAGATCCCTGTAAGCCTAGTGTACGGCCAAGTAGAATTGGCCGCCAAGTATTCCCAGCAAGATTGTAAATTAGATTGCCTATTAGATGGCATTGAGGAGGAATACAATGAGTCGAATTGACTATGTAAAAATATGACATGAAAGAAATGTCTTCTAGCCGGATTGTAGATCGTTTGTCGTAGCGGACCTTTTCGCTTCAACCTCCGGACCCAATAGTCCGGAGTGTGTCCGAATACCTTCGTGGTTATATAAGAACCGTGGTATGCATGGAGACAAGGCGTAGGGGTCAATGTTGCTGTATCAGACAAGTGCCCAACTAGTTATGTTATATTACATGGGTAGTAAGAAACATCTTCCAGGGAGAATAGTTCCGTTAAGGGTTCCTTTCGCTGGGATGCATGCCCTAAAGTGCATGTCAAAGCTACTATGAAAGCAGAAAATCATCTGGGGGAAGATGGGTTAAAAAGTTAAAAATCATCTTTTAATTCACCGACCGAATATTCCCTTAAGAACGCTAGCTTTCGGCTTCACCCAGTCTGAGGTACACATCCGGCTGATCCGGCAGTAACAATCGCAGAGGTGCTCCCTTTACCACCTAGCCGAACAATCGGGAACGTAGGGGTAAGCACAGGAGCCAGGCAACCCAGCTTGGCCAAAACTTAAGTCATATCGATGCATATAATGGCGAATAAAAGGTACATGCGGAAGTTTAACACATGTGCTGGGCATGAAGCCCGTATAAATAAGCTTCTGTTAAAGAAGCCCCCAGGTATAATGAGTGCGGATAACGCGTCAAGTGTGTGCGGAAAAAGCGCAAACGAGCCTCTAAAGGCTATAAGAAGAAGGAGGAAGGAGAGAAATAAAAGACAGCAAAAAGCAAAAAATAAAGAATGCGGACGGAGGAAGGAGACGAACTTGGAGTCCGGCACTTAGGCGTAGAATTTTCGTAGACGGGCTGCGTTCCATGGGTTCGGCTCCAGTCGGTTATCCGATGCGTTTCGCAGACGGTATGCTCTGCCGGTCAGGACCTGGTCGATGATGAAGGGACCTTCCCATTTGGGCTTGAGTTTGTCCTTTTTCTTGTCCGGCAGGCGTAGAACTAGTTCGCCAACGTTATAAGCTTTGGCCCATACTTCCCTGCTTTGATATCTTCGAGCCTGCTGTTGATAGAATGCGGAAGGAGCTTTTGCCACGTCGCGCTCCTCCTCCAATGCGTCCAAACTGTCCTGCCGATCGAGTTCGGCTTCTCTTTCTTCATACATGCGCACGCGAGGTGAGTCATGAATTATGTCGCAGGGCAAGACTGCCTCTGCGCCGTACACCATAAAAAATGGTGTGAATCCGGTAGTGCGATTTGGCGTGGTCCGCAGCCCCCAGAGTACGGAGTCGAGCTCCTCTACCCAGTGCGTGTTAGATTCCTTGAGGGACCGCACTAGTCTGGGTTTAATGCCGCTCATGATTAGACAGTTTGCCTGTTCGACTTGGCCGTTGGTTTGAGGGTGATAGACTGAGGCGTAATCGAGCTTGATGCCCATGTTTTTGCACCATGATTTGACCTCATCGGCCGTGAAATTGGTGCCATTATCAGTGATGATACTGTGCGGGACACCGTATCGGTGCACTACCCCTGATATGAAGTCTATCACCGGTCCGGATTCGGCCGTTTTAACAGGCTTGGCCTCTATCCATTTGGTGAATTTATCCACCATGACCAATAGGTATTTTTGCTTGTGGGTTCCTCCTTAAGGGGTCCAACCATGTCAAGCCCCTGGACCGCGAACGGCCAGGTGATGGGTATAGTTTTGAGGCGGTGGGTGGCATGTGGCTTTGGTTAGCAAAAGCTGGCAACCGACGATCGTTGGACTAAATCCTGCGATCTGCTCGGGCCGTCGGCCAATAAAATCCTGTACGGAAGGCCTTGCCTACAAGGGCCGGGCTGCGGCGTGGTGCCCACCCAGTCCGGCATGAATTTCAGCCAGGAGGTTTCGCCCTTCCTCTTCGGAGATACACCTTTGAAGGACTCGGTAGTGCTTTTCTTATAAAGCTCTCCTCATGGACCTTATAGGCTTTAGGCGCCGTACTATGCAGCGAGCCTCATTTTGGTCCTCGGGAGTTCCTGCCTAGTTAGGTAGGCTAGAGCAGTTCCGTCCACGGGCGATAACCGCCATTATTTCGTGAGCAGAGGGTGTTATCTCGGGGGCGGAGCCTCCGGTTGTGTCAGAGTGTTCGGCGTCAGGCGGTGCGGTTGGGTCCGGATTGTTATTGCCGGACTCCCTTTCCCATAGTACGGCTAGCTTGAACAGCCGTTCCAAAAAGATATTGGGTGGGACAGCATCGCGTTTTGCACAGATGCGTGCCAATATATCCGCCGCCTGGTTGTTATCCCGGGCTATATGATGAAATTCGAGCCCTTCGAACCGTGCTGACATTTTTAGGACCGCATTGCGGTATGCTGCCATTTTCGGCGTCAAAGTCTCCGTTTATTTGAGATATTGCGAGGTTTGAATCCCCGCGCACCTCTAGGGTTGAATGCCCATGGAGACTGCCATCCCGAGGTCGTGCAGAAGGGCCTCGTTTTCGGCTGCGTTGTTGGAGTCCGTATACATTATCTGAAGGACGTATTGGACTGTGTCCCCGGTTGGGGACGTCAGGACGACGCCAGCCCCCACGCCAGCCAACATTTTGGAGCCGTCAAAGTGCATGATCCAGTTGGAGTATGCGCCGTACTCTTTAGGGAGTTCGGCTTCAGTCCATTCGGCCATGAAGTCGGCCAAAACCTGCGACTTAATAGCTCGTCGTGGCTTATAAGTTATGTCGAACGGAAGGAGCTCTATGGCCCATTTAGCAATCCGGCCCGTCGCGTCGCGGTTGTTTATAATGTCGTTAAGAGGTACTTCGGAGGCTACCGTTATCGAACACTCTTGAAAGTAGTGTCGCAGCTTCTGGGATGCCATGAACACCGCATATGATATCTTTTGATAGTATGGGTACCGGGACTTGCATGGAGTTAGGACAGTGGACACATAATAAACCGGTTTTTGAACAGGGAACCGGTGTCCGTGCGTTTCTCGTTCGACAACGAGCACCGCGCTGACAACTTGATGTGTTGTGGCGATATATAATAGCATTGGTTCGCCCATGTTGGGCGCGGCCAGGACTGGATTTGTTGCCAAAATGGCCTTTATTTCTTCGAGTCCGGCCGTGGCGGCATCCGTCCACTCGAAGTGTTCGGTGCGGCGGAGGAGGCGGTAAAGAGGTAATGCCTTTTCTCCTAAACGGGAGATAAAGCGGCTTAAAGCCGCTACACATCCCGTCAATTTTTGTATTTGTTTGAGGTCTTTTGGAATATCCAATTGTGACAGAGCTCGAATCTTGGCTGGGTTTGGTTCAATTCCTCTACCGGACACAATGAAGCCCAGGAGCTTTCCGGCTGGAACGCCGAAGACGCATTTTTCCGGATTGAGCTTGATGTCATATTTTCGAAGATTGTCGAATGTGAGCCTCAAGTCGTCTACTAGAGTTTCGACGTGCTTGGTTTTGACGACCACGTCATCTACATATGCTTCCACCGTTTTGCCGATCTGGTTGGCCAGACATGTCTGAATCATGCGCTGATATGTTGCCTCGGCGTTTTTGAGCCCAAAGGGCATTGTGTTGAAGCAGAACGGGACGTATGGAGTGATGAATGCTGTTGCAGCTTGTTCTGGCTCCGCCATCTTGATTTGGTGGTAGCCAGAGTACGCGTCGAGGAAGCACAATGAGTCGTGTCCTGCTGTGGCGTCAATGATTTGATCAATTCGCGGGAGGGGGAAGGGATCCTTTGGGCAAGCCTTATTAAGGTCTTTGAAATCAACACATAGGCGCCAGGATTTGTCCTTCTTTGGTACCATCACCAGGTTCGCTAGCCAGTCCGGATGTTTTATATCTCTTATGAATCCGGCCTCCAAAAGTTTGGCTAGCTCCTCTCCCATGGCCTGTCTCTTGGGTTCGGAAAAGCGCCGAAGAGCTTGTTTGACTGGCTTGAATCCTTTTAGGATATTTAGGCTGTGCTCGGCCAGCTGATGTGGGATTCCTGGCATATCTGAAGGGTGTCAGGCAAAGATGTCCCAGTTTTCTTGTAGAAATTCTCGTAGTGCAGCGTCTTCATCAGGGTTTAATTGTGCCCCGATGGAGGCCGTCTTTGCAGGGTCCGTTGGGTGGACTTGGAATTTGACTATTTCATCCGCTGGTTTAAAAGAGGTGGACTTGGATCTTTTATCAAGTATCACATCGTCCCTGTCCACCATGGAGCGCATCGCGGTGAGTTCCTCGACCGCTAGGGCTTCAGATAGTGCCTCGAGGGCAAGTGCGGCTGTCTTATTTTCGGCGCGGAGTGCTATGCTCGGATCACTGGCGAGAGTGATGATTCCATTGGGACCGGGCATTTTAAGCTTCATGTACCCGTAATGGGGTATAGCTTGAAAAATTGTGAATGCCTCTCGTCCTAGTAATGCATGATATCCGCTGTTGAACAGGGCCACTTGAAATGTGACCTCCTCGGACCTGTAATTGTCAAGCGAGCCGAACACCATATCCAGCGTGGTTTTTCCTGTGCAGCATGCTTCCCGGCTGGGGATTATTCCTCTAAAGGTTGTGCTGCTTCGCTCAATGCGGTTCCATTCTATTTCCATCTTTCGGAGGGTTTCCTCATAGATGAGGTTGAGTCCGCTGCCGCCATCCATGAGTACCTTAGTAAGGCGAAAGCCGTCTACTATCGGGCTGAGAACCAACGCGGATGGTGCCCGGGCAGTTCGGAATTTAGGTTCGTCACTGGCATTGAAGGTAATGGCCGTGTCACTCCATGGATTTATTGTTGCTACTTGGTAGACTTCGGCAAGGTTGCGGAGTTGTCGTTTTCGCATATTATTTGATGCGAAAGTCTCGAAGACTGTTAACACCATACTGGTGTTGCTGGGCTGGGATTCTGGAGCTAGAAGCTCTGCGCCACTTTTGGCCACCTGCCGTAGTATCCAACATGCTCGAAGGCTATGAGTTGGAGTGGCGCCCTCTGCGCTATGAATTTTGCAGGGTCCGTTTAGCCAACCCTCCATTACGGTTCCGTACCCTTTAGGGGGTTTTGGCTTTTTGGTATTCAACCCAGGTGCTTGATAATGATGCATCCTTTTGTTCCGGACTAGGGATGTATTCGGGGCCGGATTATCCCAAAAGTTACTTTCGGCTTTCCAGGCGCTCTCCATCGCACAGTACTTTTGTACTATGGTCACCAAGCCAGAAAATCGTGTAATTTCACGACGGCTTATGGCGTTTAGGATTCCCTTGTCCGTGCAATTATTGCAAAAAATTGGGATTGCGTCCTCCTCCCGGTAGTCCTTTATCATGTTCATAACCAGGAGGAATCTGGCCCAGTAATGATGTACTGTTTCAGCAGGCTCTTGCCGAATTCGAGAGAGATCGCCAATGTTTGGGTGGGCGGGTGGCACTAAATCCGGAACCCCGTCCAATTCAGGACTCAAGGGCCGAGAAGTTTCCGAACTCGGAAATTTGGATTTTTGAGTGCAATCCAATGAGTCCGGCCCGCCGCCTGACTTTAGGTTCAGGGCATGATCGACATCCGTCCCTCCGCAGGAATCCGGCATGGAGGGATCGGGAATCCGGACGTAACTAGTCCTTAAGGTAGGAGAAGAATCGCCGCATTGCTCCTCTATCACAGCAACATGGTGGGTAGCCTGAGGAGAGTTGATCTCTCTCAGATCGGTTTTAGGCCCGATCCGGTCATAATCTGTGGCGACTCCCAGGGCGGCGATGCGATCGAAGAGCTCGTTTATGGAGGAGAGCTCGATCGGATCTAACTATTCGGCAAGTTCCGAACTAACATGGAAATTGGTTTTGATGACTCGAGAGGTCATCGTCGGCACGGCGACCGAACTAGCGGTCATGAGAAAACCGCCAAGCCGAAGAGTCTGACCAGTGGCCAAGGCTTCTTTGGCGATGGTATCGTCTTTAAAGACGAGGCGAGGCATCCTACCTGACAACGACGGCACAGAGGAACTCTCAATGAAAGCACCAATGTCGGTGTCAAAACCGGCGGATCTCGGGTAGGGGGTCCCGAACTGTGCGTCTAGGCAGATGGTAACAGGAGACAAGGGACACAATGTTTTTACCCAGGTTCGGGCCCTCTCGATGGAGGTAATACCCTACTCCTGCTTGATTAATATTGATGATATGGGTAGTACAAGAGTAGATCTACCACGAGATCAAGGAGGCTAAACCCTAGAAGCTAGCCTATGGTATGATTGTTGTTTTGTCCTACGGACTAAAACCCTCCGGTTTATATAGACACCGGATAGGTTAGGGTTACACAGAGTCGGTTACAATGGTAGGAGATCTACATATCCGTATCGCCAAGCTTGCCTTCCACGCCAAGGAAAATCCCATCCGGACACGGGACGAAGTCTTCAATCTTGTATCTTCATAGTCTTGGAGTCCGGTCGTGACGATAGTCCGGCTATCCGGACACCCCCTAGTCCGGGACTCCCTCAGCACCCCCATCAGGGTGACGGCACTCGGAGCTCTGTTGCCACCAATTTGGACAAGATCTAGGTTTTCACCTTGTACACGAGAATTGGGAATGAGGAGGGGGCAAGGGGACAAGCTGGACGACGCCTACAAGAACTGTGGCCGTCGTGGTCAGCACAACTGACCTGGGATTTCTCTGGTGCATAAACGACCGGCTTCGGTGACCGCAGGCCACCAAAGGTAAGATCGGGCGGAGGCTGCCAAGGTTGAAGAAGATGACGGATCTAGATCTGGTTTGGCCTCCGCCAAGGAGACACGTGGCACAAGCGCAACCCACGACCACTTCGCCGCTCGCTCCCGCGGCCGAGGAGGACGACGGCACCGACGAGTACTGGTCACTGTAGAGACAGCGTCGATCCACCGGCTGAGGCCGCCACCTTGGATTTAGTGGCCTCCTGTCCAGGCACAAGGTAGCTAGATCCTCGATGCTACCTTCCTCAGCTACCGTGAGATGCACCAGCACGGTCCCTCAAGTGGAGCCAAGAGGAGAGTCTTTGGCGCCAAGAGGAGATGCACCAGCACGGTCCCAGGCGCCGACCTTGTCCACGCATTCGCCTTTGCCCTCCTGCACGCAGAAGGCCTTCACAGCCCTCTCCACGTCGGCAACAAATTTTGCCATCGACCTCTGGATGTCGGCCACCGACCTCTCGATGTCGGCAACGGATTCTTCCAAGGACGACGACGTGGGTGATGTTGTTGCTGTGCTCTGCCTCTCCATGGCGCGCGATGGCCGACGGGGTTGCTGCGCTCTCCCTCACGAAGTCACGATCGTACCAGGGCGTGAAACTGGCTGTCGATGTCGATCTCGCCGTGGCCGGGAGTGGACTCGATGGTTTTTCTGTGGAGGGACGTGCTTGCTCTCTGAGTTTTTATTGGCGCTGATACGGGTAGTTGGATTCGGCTCCAACTAAGGATTTGTGTTGGCTTTGGAATATGTTTCTCACGACCACCTATATATAGTACTTACCTTGATCTTAAGGCAGAGAAGGAAACAAACGGTCGAATCGGTTTGTTGTAGTACGGCTACGGCTCCTTCTTTCTCTTCCACAAATCTGCATACAAGATATGGGATTTGATTTGTGCATCTAGACTTGTGTCCAAAGTTATTATTTGGATCCCTATTTTTCAGAGAACTCGTTATGTACAAACTCGTTTCAGGGTCTAACAAATTAAACTTAAACGTTGTTTGGCAAGCCTATAACCAACTAGCGGATAATTAAAACTTTTATTGAGAGCGCATAATTAAAACTTGGTTCTCCTGATCCTCAAAAACGGCGTTTTTGGAAAAACAGGTTTTGAGGTGTTTTCTAAAACAAAATCAATAAGTCCCAATTGTCGATGTCGGCGGCGCCGCACGGGAGTAGGGGTAGGTTCGGGTGAGATGGCGGCGGCGCTAGATAGGGTCGCGAGGCCCTTCTGGTCGCTAGTCGCTAGGAGCACGGTGCTCAATTCGACTGAAACTGATACGTATTCTTTCATAACTGAACCATCGGAATTACGTATTCTCATGTTTCACGTGACTTACATGATGCGGCGCACTTGGAGTGATCGATGGTACATATGAGAGTATCATGTATACTAACTTCTTCTATTGTGTCATTGGACGCTAACTTAAACATGCAAACAGGATGATCACATGATTCTGTAGTCCACTCACATGATAAAGTAAACAATTTTTGAATGATTTGCTCAACGCATATCTCATGCTCACAATTTATTTATTTTTCTTCCTAAAAAGAGCTATCAAAGACAAGAGATGTATAGGAGTTCTATATATACTCCACGGTCTTGGGATGCCCAGATGAGTGTGATATGCGTTCAGATTTGGTGCCTCTCTATCCATCTCAAGACATCTAAAATATTGGAGGAAAACAAATGCATGTATCTTCTAGCCTCTAACCCCGCCGGCCATCTCGCTCTTTGGTGGTAGGAGTCCAATCGCCGCGCCACTCTCTTTGTGAAGCGGGAGCCTGTGTATGCGCCACCGGACAACGAGTCAATGGCGCCGCATTCCTCCACTCCACCTGCTGGTCAAGGGCAGCATCGTCCGCATCTTAGCCGTCGTTGAGGTCACGGTCATGACCTTTCGCACCTTGGCCGTCGACGAGGAGCACAAAGAGTTGGTGTGCAAAACGTTTCAAGGAGGAGGGCACATACGGTCTCAGACATGTGCAGCCGTCGAGCTGCTCTGGTCGCTGGCCAACACAGTCCACCACCCGCGCACTGCCATAAGGTCAGCTTCCACGGTTCCACCCACCCACCTGCCCGCCAGGTGTTTGTGTTTATTCCAACAAGGTTCATTGCTTCACCACGACCTAGCTCGAGTAGCTCACTTGCCGGCCGAGCGCGCAAGAGAGAGCCTGTCCTCCCTGTCACGCTTCAGTGGCATCGATCGCAGCGCTCTCTGCAGATCCACGGAAATAAAGACGAGTCAAGTAAGATATCAGCAGGCTCAGTACATCCACACATGTCTCACTAATGACCCGTTGCTGTGAGCAAGTAAGAGCGGCAACAACAACCCAATCACATACTAGTCATGTCTGCGTGAGGCCAAGTCAAGTGAAGCAAAATACCTTATCTCCTTCTAAAGCATCCACTTGTTAGAGATCTTGGTCCGGTTGTTGGATGAGTAACCAGTGGTTGTTAGCATTACACAAACATGCCTAGCAAGTAGTACTGTTACAGCTGTGCATTGGCTAACTCTGCACATGTTGTTTACTGATTAACATCGAAATTTATCATCTTATCAATTAGTTTGTCGCCACTCAAGTGTCTGAAAATATACTTGATCCTTTTGACATGTGTGGAATCAATCTTGTCCTGATTGATGCGGGAAGGGGAAGTGGCAGCCACCGGGTAGCCAGCAACGGCTAATTTAAACACTCAGCATTGCAGTGGGTTGATATCAGTAACCATAGTGTCTGATTTCCTGCCAAACGAGTCTGAGTTTGAGCCATTGACCTTTAGCTGTTTACAACCACGAGTCTTTATTTCACAGGCGGGTATAGTGTACAGAGATATATCAGAAAGGAACTTGTACTGAACATTTAGCACGGCAGTGGGTTGGTATCCCTTTGGCAGCTGCAGAACCTAACCCTAGGATTCCCGTTGACAGTTAACAAAATAAGTTGGTCTGATGAGAATTATCAAGTATTAGTCTCTACCAGCTCGTGTGTTGAGACTGGACCTTATTATTGTGCCTCTCATATTCAGCTGAACTGTGGATAGATTTGTTATCTAGATCTATTGCCTCCCTGACCTTGGTGTCCTTATTCAGCAAGGGTGTATACATGGTCATCCTGCTGTTCTGTATAGTACTCCCTCCATCCCGAATTGCTTGACTTAAGGGCCAATTCTTTTTATGCCTTTATTGGGCTTCTTGAATAAGCTGCTTCTTACCCACCTTATTCTTGAAGCCCAAACAAAAATATTTTTCTAGAAGCCTGCTAGTCAAGTCTTAATTAATAGGCTTTGAAATAATTAAATTTGGTTGGGCTTTTGAACCTTCTAAACAAATAAATTTGGTTGGGCTTCTAGAATAAGCTAGGTAGGGGACAAGCTCCTTCGCTCGTCTGGGCTCTGTCGCCATCCGCCGTCGCCGGCCGCTCCCTGCGGATCGGGCGAGCGGCGAGCCAGATCCGGTCGCCCCAGCGCCTAGCGGCTGGCGTTCGCCTGGGTCTGGGTCACGCCTCTAGTTGAAGTGGCTTCAGCCCTCCCCGCGAATCTACGATTCGGTGTGCTGCTCCGGCGATCTTGCTATCGGCTACAGCCGTCGTGGTGCTGGCTGCGACCGTCTTGGCCCTCCTCGTTGTTTGGCCCTTATGCTGTGGCGCACTCCTCCATCCTCCCAAGATCCAGCCCTGCCGTGGAGCGGGGACGTTCCCTTCGGCGCCTCGCAGTGTATCTTTGCTGGCACTGCTCTGGCTATGGTGGTCTCCGGACATGTGGGGCTGCGGCAATGAGTTGGCCTTCTATGTGTGTGGTGCGGACCTCCGACGCTGCGATCCTCGGTTGGTGGTGGTGATCTAGATCTGATTGGCCAGATGGTTGTGACTGTAGATTGTTTGCAGCGACTTTGTACGGATCCACAACAGCGGAGCTCATCGAAAAGACTTCGGGAGTTTTTATCTCTTGATCTCATCGAAAAGACTTCGGGAGTTTTTATCTCTTGATCCGGTGAATGACTTTCAATGTTGAGTTACAAATTATCGACGATGACTTGATGCAGAGGGATGTTTGTGGAGTGGCGGCGATCAAATTGTAGCTGCTGAGATTGCGGAAAAGTAGTGGCGACAATACATGCGTGACTTTGAGGTGGTGCTGCGAGCACCCGGTCTCAAGCTTCGGGGCGAAAGCCTAGGTCAGAACCGAGTGGTCATCCCTGGCATTGCCGATGTTTTTTATGTCGTTACCTTGTTGGAGGCATTGCTCGTTTATGTTCGGACTGTTTCTTCAGGGTGAAAACTTTAATTCCGGCCTCTGTGGTTGGATCCGGCAATGGCGGCGCTTGAGTGTCGCTTCTTCCCTGAAGGCGTTGTTGTTGAAGATCCTCGTCATCAGTGTAGTGTCAATGGTTTGTGCGGATATGGTCTTAATTGTAGTTTGTCGATCGTTGATCTGATCGCTTAGGGGTATTTTTCTCTTTCTTTTTTTTCTACGCCTACGCATAGCTTTTTGTCTTAGGACTTTGCTAGTTGTTGGTGTGTTTATGCGTGCGCGCGTGTATGTGTGTGTTGGGTTGGCTGTGTGCATCCTAGTTATGCAGAGGCCGGGTGTGCGCTCATTATATTGTATCCTCTTGATGCTTCATTTGAGCCAATAAAATTCACCCTTTGTCAAAAAAAAAAAGGTAGGGGACAGCTTATTCTATAAGCCAGCAAAAGAACTGGCCCTTAGATTTGTCTAGATATAAATGTATCTAGAAGTAATTCGGGATGGAGGTAATAGTTGACAACAACTGTCGCGGAAATGTACATATATGAGTCCGAGTGTGAGTGCTCCATACTACTTATATTTGTTAACAAGGGAGCTTAAGACTCAGCACTTTCAACAATGGGCATCTGGCAAAGAACAAATAATAAAATGTCTTTTGATGGGCGCTTAAAACATAGATAAATGTGACCAATTTTGATTTCACACATTTTCATGATTCAAAGGACCTGAACTACTCTCTTCTTCCTGGCCGATCAAATGGCGACGCTCATGCGTGACCACAAGTAGCTGACATAATATTTATGTTAAGCTCTACTTCTTGAAGGTTGATGACTTGACACCGGATCATTCAAGGCTATAACTAGTTCGCAAATGAAATTGTCATTCAACTAATCACGCATTTACGTACTTCTCACAGTTCTTTTAGTGTGAGTTCTCCTCCAGCCAAGCACAATGTTTTCATTTTTGTTTCTCGTCCAACTCTCAAATGGTCACATGACTCTGTAGTGTACTCACGTGTTCAAAATGATATGAGAAATATCTGCTGAATTGCTTGCTCATACCTATATATCCTGTGCTCACACTGTTTTGTTTTCACAGGGATACCTAACCAAGACTAGCGATGTATGGAAGTCCTATATATACCTTCTGCCTTGGGATATCAAATAAGTGAGTGGAATATGAATACTAATTTGTTTATCTCTTTATCCAGCTTCAAATCGTCTGAAATATTGGAGAAAAACAAAAATACCATGGTAACATTTACTTGTTGTAAATCTGTATTGACTTATGCTAGAAAATAGAGTGATCTCGATGGTTCCAACTACTGTCCTCTTCGTAAAGCTTTTCTGAATTCCAGACCCCACCAGCGACCCACTTGGCCGTTTGATCTCCACAACGGATTGTTCCACAGGTTAACAACTATCCTTTGCCACTGCCTACTTACAGCAGTTTCGTGTTTTGCCATCATATCTAATTAAAACTTGCAATATGTATTGCAGGACCGTCAACTCAGCGACATTATTTGGGTGACAAAGCACGGGATATGATGCTCCCAGTGTAGTGCAACTAAATCAAGTGCGGAATTGTCTTTCATTGAAAAATAATTAGCTGGATTAGGTATAACGGGATGGCAAAAAGGTGGAGACACGAGATGAAAATCAATAATTAATAAAACTTAGTTGCACAAAAGGGCACTCATCGTCTTCTCCTGATGCAAAATTTTATTGTTGATAAAGAAATCAATGCGAAATTATGTGACCAACGACTCTTTGTAGCCACAATCACTGCTTTCCCCTTGTCTCTGTCGGACATTCTCTTGCGGTTGGCATCAATGTTGCACGAAGCAAGAATTATAGAAAGTCTAGAGGGACAGGGACTGAGAAAGCAGAGGGCAACACTAGGGGTAGAAGGGAAAAGCATCAAGCAAATCAAAGTTCTTCATAAGATGTCATCACACCCCTGTTTACTTCCACCTGTGCAAGAGCGATATTGTAGATCGGTTTCAACACAGTCATTCTCACGTAACACATCATATTCCATTAACTTGTTCGATTTTTCTACAGAAAAAAGTCATCCACTATTACTAATTTCCCTGTACATGTCTCCATTTATCATTGTCTGGCCTTCTTTGCTATGACATGCTGATCTGAAAAAGGGAGCTGAAGACTAAGCTCAGCTTAGTCTATTCCCATTTCACGCATTAGTCGTGATGCCATGGACTTGGACCACTCTCTCTAATCTCACTTTTCTTTACTTGCAAGGCATAGCTCTGCCGATTTCATTAAGAGCGGAAAAGTAACACAATGGTCCAGTTTATAAGGAAAACTATGCCAAAAACCACAATATGTTAAAATTGATTATGGGACAACCATGTAAAAACCCGAAAACTACAAGAAAAAAAAGGAAACAACAATGCCGACACTAGCCAACTCGAAGCTCCACCACCATCTTGGCCACAAACCGGAGATGAACGGGTAAGATCTTCGAAGACGCCTTCAATAAGGATAACAACGGCCATGGTGTCATCGTTACCAGCATCGACCCCTGTCGAAGACTTAAGCTTTCGCTCGAAACCACCACAACAACTCGCCAAACCTCAGGATGATAGGCTTTGTGATCGGAGTAGGCTAGTAGATCCGGTAACCTACCTTCTCCTGGTGCGGATGAACTCGATCCAGCGCCGGCCATGGTGGTGTGGAGACGGTGGCGATGTGGACTGAGATGGCGGCGGTGGTGTGCTTCCCGTAAGCACCGCGCTTACCCTAGATCGGTAGGGATTGTAGGTGGGGATTGTGGCAGCGATTAACCTCGTGGATCGTGCCCCGGCCCCCACCTCTGTTTATATAGCGCGGGTCACAGGGGCCCACCAACCATGGTTTGGTTGGGCGCCCCCAATCAGGGCGCGAGTCAGGGGCCCGTTCGACCCGTTGGGTTCGAACGGGAGATAGATCAACCTAACATTCTCCCCCTTGATCTCAACTTTACTTTTAACTTTATACTTTCTAGTTAATTTGTTTCATCACATATTGGTACATAGAGCATGTTTCATCGTCACAGCTCAATTGCCGATAGAATCATTCAGCTACAACATACGTTTTGTTCAGAAACAAATTCTGTTCCTTTCAATTGCCGATAGAATCATTCAGCTACAACATACGTTTTGTTCAGAAACAAATTCTGTTCCTTTTGGGCCTATCCAGGAATCATAAGGCTTTCCCTTAAACCCATGCCGGCTAAGTGTTCCTTGAACACATTGGGTGGTAAGCCTTTCGTTAGCGGATCCGCAAGCATATCTTTTGTCTTTATATGCTCGAGACTTATAGTTTGATCCTGGATTTTATCTTTCCCAACATAATACTTTATCTCTATTGTTTTGGCAGCATTACTCGACTTGTTGTTGTGAGCGTAAAATACCGCAGGCTGATTGTCGCAGTACATCTTTAGTGGTTTGTGAATACAATCTACCACTTTCAAGTCGGGTACAAATTTCTTTAGCCATATCGCCTGCCCCGTGGCTTCGAAGCATGCTATGAATTATGCATACATCGTGGATGATGCAACTGTCAACTGTTTGGAGCTTTTCCACGAAATAGCTCCCCCAGCGACGGTGAATACGTATCCTGACGTGGATTTTCTATCATCTTTGTCCCCCGCAAAATCTACGTCTGAATACCCTTTTATCTCTAGGGAATCAGATCTCCTGTATGCTAGCATGTAATCCTTCGTGCCTTGCGCATAACGCAATGCTTTCTTTATCATCTTCCAGTGCACTATGCCTGGATTCTCTTGATATCTACCGAGTACCCCGGTGATAAAGGCTAAGTCAGGGCGAGTGCACACTTGTGCATACTGCAAGCTGCCAACTGCCGAAGCATATGGTACTCCTTTCATTTGATCGATCTCGTACTGGTTTTTGGGACATTGAAATTTCCCAAAACTATCGCCCTTAACTATAGGAGCAGGTGTGGCTTTACTCGCATGCATATTATACTTTTTAAGAACCTTTTCTAAATATGCTTTCTGCGATAGTCCTAAGACTCCATTGTTTCTATCTCGGTGAGTTTATATGCCCAAAACATATGATGCTTCACCAAGATCTGTTATGTCAAAATTCAAGGATAAGAACTTCTTTGTTTCTTGTAGTAGACTAACATCACTGCTAGCAAGCAGAATGTCATCCACACACAAGATTAGGAAAATATATTTCCCATTTTTAAACTTTGCATAAATGCAGTTGTCCTCAATATTTTCTTTAAATCCAAAACTTTTAATCGTTTGATTAAACTTTAAATACACTGCCTAGAGGCTTGCTTTAATCCATAAATGGATTTCTTGAGGCAGCATCCAATATTTTCCTTGCCTTCCATGATAAAACCCTTGGGCTGTTTCATGTAGACATTTTCTTTTAAATCCCTGTTGAGAAATGCCGTCTTTACATCCATTTGATGTAACTCTAAATCAAAATGAGCAACTAATGCCATTACGATTCTGAAGGAATCCTTACATGAGACCGGAGAAAATGTCTCTTTGTAATCTATCCCTTCTCTTTGTGTAAATCCTTTTGCCACGAGTCGTGCTTTATATTTTTCTATATTCCCTTTAGAGTCATACTTAATTTTGTAGACCCATTTGCAGCCTACTGATTTGGCTCCTTTAGGAATTTCCTCTAAGTCCCAAACATCTTTGGAACTCATTGATTTCATCTCGTCTTCCATTGCCTTCATCCACATCGATGAATGAGGGCTTCTCATGGCTTCTTCATATGAGGTGGGATCTTTTTCCATATGAACCATTTCTGTGTTATAAATTTTAAAGTCAGTAGAAATAGCTGACTTTCTTGGTCTTGTAGACCTTCTAAGGGCCTCAGTTTCTGGCACATTCTGTGCCTCAACTTCTGGCACTTCTTCTAAAATTTGTTGCTGCATCTCCCTGTCATGCTCAACAACGGGTTCAGTCGGCTCCTGACGGACAGGTTCCGGGTCTGCCCCCATAGTTGTCATGGGTGGAGTTGCAACTGGTAGTGAGAAAAATGGCTCCTGCATCATCGGATTAGGTGCATGCACCCTCTTCTCCTCAAGATCAATTTTCCGAGCTACCAAGCTCCCCCTCATCATTTCGTCCTCTAAGAAGACTGCATGTCTCGTTTCTACAAACTTTGTATATCTGTCTGGGCAGTAGAAACGAAAACACTTTGATCTGTCTGGATAGCCAATGAAGTGGCAACTCACTGTTTTGGGATCTAACTTTCCAATGTTTGGATTAAACATTTTGGCCTCAGCAGGGCACCCCCACACCCTGAAGTGTTGTAGGGATGGCACCCTTCCTGTCCATAGCTCGTACGGTGTTTTGGGCACCGACTTGCTTGGTACTCTATTGAGAATGTGAATGGCGGTTTTAAGCGCCTCCATCCATAATCCCAATGGCAAGTTGGAATAACTCATCATGCTGCGCACCATATCCATAAGTGTACGGTTGCGCCTTTCAGCTACTCCATTTTGTTGAGGTTCGCCCGGCATTGAATACTGGGCAACTATGCCAGTCTCCTGCAAGAACTTTGCAAAAGGTCCAGGGACTTGGCCATATGGAGTGTGCCGACTGTAGTACTCTCCCCCACGGTCGGACCTAACTACCTTTATTCTTTTATCATGCTGATTTTCAACTTCAGCTTTGAATATTTTAAATTTATCCAACGCTTCAGATCTTTCTTTGATTGGATAAATATATCCATAGCGAGAGTAATCATCTGTGAATGTTATGAACGAGTCATATCCATCCACACTTTTCACCGGAAATGGTCCACAAATATCAGTGTGGATGATTTCTAGTGTGCCTGTGCTATGGATTGCACCTTTTTTGATTTGTTTTACGTACTTTCCTTTAACACAATCTATGCATTGTTCTAAGTCTGAAAATTCTAACGGAGGAAGAATTTCACTTTTGACTAATCTTTCTATTCTCCCCTTCCAAATATGGCCCACGCGACAGTGCCATAATTTCGATGAGTCGAATGTTCTTTTTCTTTTCTTTTGCTCTTTATTTGACGCGGAAACATTTTCTTTCACATTGCAAATGGAATAAACTTTTTTACGAAGTGATGACAAATAAAGCTCATCATGTAGTAAAGCATCACCCACATAAGCATTATTATACCAAATGGCACACTTGCCATGTCCAAAATAACATTCATAATTATCTTTGTCCAAACAAGAAACACTAATTAAGTTTCTATGACATGATGGAACAAATAAAACATCTCTAAGTAGAAGATTGAATCCGCCAGCTAACTCCAAGGAGATGTCACCGACAGATTCAACTTCTGCTTCAACTCCGTTTGCCACTTCAATGCGTCTTTCGCTTCTTAGCGTAGTTCGTGTCGAATGGAATCCCTGTAAAGAATTTGCAACATGAACAGTTGCTCCTGAATCAATCCACCAAGTGGATTTTGAAAACTGTGTATACAAGGATTCATTTACAAATGAAACTATATTGTTACCTCTTTTTGCCATGACTGACTTCAGCCAAGCAGCGCAGTCTTTCTTGTAATGCCCTTTCTGCTTGCAGTGGATACAAGTGTCTTTGTCCACTGAGAAAGGTTGTTGCTGATGCTGATGCTGATGGGGGGCTTTTCCATGCTTTGAAGGAGAACTTTTGTTGTTTTGACTGTAGTTCTTTTTCTTGTAATCCTTCACATAGTTGAGTGAACCACCATGTGCGGCTTTGATCTTTCCTCTTCTTGGACACATATTGCTATTGTCTTTCCAATGTCCCATGTTCCAGGGGTCATATTATAGTTTACAACAAAAGTTTCAAACTCCTTTGGCAGTGAAGCCATGACCAGGTGGACCAGGAGCGTTGGTTTGATCTCCAGATCCTCATCCATGGGCTTTAGCTTTGCTGCCATATTGCTCATTCTCAGGATGTGCTCTCTTATTCCATGACTACCACCCGTGTATCGCTGTGTCACCAGTTGCTCTAACACTTGGGTGGCATATATCTTTGAAGAGCCAGTGAACTGGCTCTTTATCTTTGTAAGCAACTCCCCTGCGGAAGTGCACTCTCCAATGGAGCCCACAATGGCGCTCTCAATTGTATTCTTTATAAATACCATGCACTTTTTGTTTGCATTGACCCACTTTTGGTTATCTATGAGGTAGGACTGCTCCAAAGGAGCATAGTCCCCCTTCTTTTTAGCCCATGCATCATCATCATCAGTGGCCTCTCTTACTGGCTCTGTGGGTCTGACCGGCTGTGGTTTCTCCACAACCCAGTCAAGATCAGCACAAACAAACGCCAGTTCAACTTTCTTCCTCCACTCAGTGTGGTTGTCACCTCTGAGTGTCGCAACTTCTTTTAGTCAACTCATCAAGTGAAAGCCTCCTGAAATCACAATTTTAGTGACATCAATAAAACAATCATATGCAATAATCTAACATTGGTCAAATTAAAACATACAATTGTCTATGCAATTAAATCTATATTACCGTTGGGCAAAATATTAGAAATAAATGCACCTCTAAATTTCAATAATAAAACATGATCATGTTATTAATAACGTTGGTCATAAAAAATAACATAATCATATCATTTCAATAATTACTTTAACATGCTTTTAAAACCATAATTCTATCTAAACTTTTATTTTCTTTTAAAGAGCACTAATAATTATTTACATGGCGGAAAAATGTGAATAAAAATTCATGAACTTTTTAATCTTTACAGAAACTGTTCTTTGAACGAATAAAAAAATTATGAACTTTTTAATTTTCTTTATAAAATTCATGAACATTTCTTTTTCTGAATTTTTTTTATTTTAATTTTTAGAAACTTTTCTCTTTACTTTTCTATTTTCTAAACAAATAATTTCGTTGGAATAAATTTGCATAGAAAAACTAATCTACCCAAAATCTGGACAGAAAACAGATAACCAAAAAAAATATCAGCTCAGCCTGGCCTTGGCCTAGCACGCGCCGCTGTTGGCCTTGGCCCAGCGCGCGGCTGTGGCTTTGGGCCCAGTGCACCCTGCCACCGGCCTCTATCTCTGTTTCGGCCCAGCGGCCCGGTACGGGCTAGGGTTTCTCTGTGGCTGTCGGATCTAATCCGACGGACCAGCGCTCCTTTCGCTCGAACAAAACGAGCCAGCCATCAGGGGAAAACCCTAGCGTTCATTCCCCTCCTCTGGGACACGCCGCTCGCTGCCTCTCTCGCAGCGCTCGGTCTGCCTCTCTCGAGAGCGCCGGCCGCCGGCGACGGCGTCCACCACCGCGCCGCGCGAGCCCGGCCACCGTTTCTTCCTTTTGCCCCTCCATTTCTTTGACAGAGAGACTCCTCTGCTCCCCTTGTGCCTCGACGACACCGTTCTCTGTGGAGTAGCGGCGGGGCACGGCTGCGCCGGCCGCCGCCATCGGCAGCGAACCACCGTGCCGCGCGAGTGGCCTCCCCTTTCCCTTCTTCTCTGCACATCTTCTACCGCATACAGCAACAGATAGAGAGAGAGATCCGGCGTGGCGTGGCGTTGGTCCTTCTTACTTTTCCCTTTTGTTTCAATTCTCTCCAACCACCAAAACCAGTGGCAGATCGAGATGCGGCGCCCCCCCTCCCCCTTGCCGGTGTGCGCGAGCTCCCGAGGGAGAGCGCGCCGCCGTCAAGCGGTGCGGTGGTGGTGCCCTTTGCCCCTTGCGGGGTGGTGTTCTTCTTCCCGGGTCCTCGCCATGCCGATGCGATTCGGGATCGAGAGGAACGGCGCGGCCATAACGGTGGCACAACTTTTGTTTTAGGTTTCTTTGCCCTTCTAGGGTTCTTTGGGGGGAGGGATTTTCTTTCTGTTCTCTGATGTATTCTTTTTACCGAAAATCTTCTAGCCCGATCTGGCTACCTGATACCATTGATAGGCTTTGTGATCGGAGTAGGCTAGTAGATCCGGTAACCTACCTTCTCCTGGTGCGGATGAACTCGATCCAGCGCCGGCCATGGTGGTGTGGAGATGGCGGCGATGTGGACTGAGATGGCGGCGGTGGTGTGCTTCCCGTGAGCATCGCGCTTACCCTATATCGGTAGGGATTGTACGTGGGGATTGTGGCAGCGATTAACATCGTGGATCGTGCCCCGGCCCCCACCTCTGTTTATATAGCGCGGGTCACAGGGGCCCACCAACCATGGTTTGGTTGGGCGCCCCCGATCAGGGCGCGAGTCAGGGGCCCGTTCGACACGTTGGGTTCGAACGGGAGAGAGATCAACCTAACACAGGAAACATGCCAGCCACACCGATAATAGATAGGCCTGATCCGTGATGGCTTCTCTGCTCTGCCATAGTGCTAGGGTTGCGATTGCTTCTACATGTCAACTGTGCTGCAGTTGCTCTAGATCAAGAAGCTTTGGGTCCTGCGGTGTAGGTTGACTGCATGGCCTGAGTTGAGATGTATCGCTGGATCACAGCCAGGCTGGCAGAGACGATCTGATCTGAATGTGGTTTTTTGTGGTTGCCGATTTCTTTGACTTTGTGTCCTCCGATAACTCTGAACTATGTGTATTTCTGTTATGAATGTAATGGGAAGGGGTTAAGGCCCGGTTCAAAAAAAAAGAAGTTGATGGCCTGAATTTAGCAGAGGACTCATCGACTGACTACAGGAGGCTGTAATGCAGCAGTAGAACTTACTGACGGTGATTGGGATTTATAGATTGATTACTTGTGGCCAGGTGAATTCAGGCTTCAGTTGATGGTCCGCATACAAAAACTAAGCAGGCGTAAACAGCTTCTTCTCAACGAATTATGTTAGTGTTTGTTATCTCTGCAACCTCCTGTAGTCAGTCAGTGCTCTGCTTCCGTAGTATTGTTTGTAAATTTATGTTGCGGTCGCCGTGGGAAGCTGCCACCGGAGACAGCCACCTTAGAGCCCTGTCTCCCTGTAATGCCTGTACTAGCAGCTAGTTAACATCACTGTACTCTGTTTGTTCTTCCAATTAACATGAATCACGTGCTCCGTTGGTAGCTGTTTTAACCACTTCTGTACTCTGTTAACCAGCAACTTGTGTAGAGTAGATCAAATTGCATGCATGTATATACTGTTTTGAATGACATGAGGTGATTATTTCTAGCAAACACTAGTAGCTAGTTGCATGCTAATCTGGTTGTTTCTTTATCCATGCTGCTCTGCTTCTATAACCCTGTTTCTCTGCTATGCCGGAACTAGCGGCTAACTTACATCAAATTCTTCGTGATTGAGATTTATAGTTTGATTACTTTTGGCTCTATAGTATCGGTTTGTTTGTAATGATCCACAAAGTAGACATTGCTATCTCTGTGGGAAGCTGCCGCCGGAGACGGACACGTGAGAGCAGCTACTTAACGTCAGGATGTGACTTGTTTCTTCAATTAATTGACCTGAAGCACCAGCAATGTCAGCTGTTGTTTAACCACTTTTTCTAGTCTGTTTATGTATCAACTTCTGGAGAGTATATCACATTGCATGCATGTGGGTAATGTTTAGCTAACTAGCATGATAGACTGGATTAATGTTGCCTTGGTAATCTCAAAATTAATCATGTTACAAGTTATAAGTATGTCACCGATGTCTGAAATTCACTTGATCCGTTCGGTGTGTGTGGAATGTTTGTACTTATGACGCCGGAAAGGGAAACTGTGTTAGCTGGAAATTATCTTGTACAGATAATATTTACAGGAGGAAAGCAGGACGAATACCGCATGGAAAGGAAAAAAAATGTGTTTGCTTCAAACTATGTACTAGGTTGTGTCATAATTATTATCGGCTTTAGTGAACTCAGAACTTTATTTTGCAGATATTTTGTGATGTGGGTGTATTATCTCCTTGCCCATCCCCCAAATTTGTACAAGTTGGGATACTCTCATTAGTGAGTCACCTAGTTTTGAGCGTCATTAACTTCTCCGAATACTTGCCCTACAAAAAGAAACTTCTCCAGGTGATTTTTACACTGATTTCTATCTACTTGGGTGCCTTCCAGGCTTAGTACAGATTGAAAAAATACTGAGATTTGTGAAACTTTTGGTGCTGTCTATAGCAAGGTTATGGTGTTCTTATTTTTCTTTACAGCCTCCTGTAGTCAGGCAGTCCTCTGATTTCATAGTGTATTGTTAGTAATGATCTTGACCCCCACACTGTTTTCTTGAGATCTGCTCAGTTCATTGCAGTGGCTTAACTGCATTCTGTTGTACCGTTCACAATTCTGTTCAGCTATTGACTTTCCTCCTACACTGTTTACTCTGTTGATTCAACCTGAAGCCTTGAATTTTTCTCTTGAGATCGCATGAGCGCTGCAAACGGGTGGTAAACCTTACTCCTTATGTTGCTTTTGTGAGATGGATTGCTGTGGCTTGTCTGCTATCAGATTCAATTTGATTGTCACACTTTTGTATTTCTTCTTACCCTATGTCCCAGGTTTCTCAAGCTGACATTTTTTGTATTCAAGTACTGATTTGTTGGTTCTACACTCAGGTATCCCAGAACCTCATGATGAGGAATTCTTAGCTTTTTTACTACTCAAAGAGTGGGGCACGGTTAGGGGAATCCCCAAGTCTGTGTCTATGACTTGAGCAGTACTGTATGAATGGTGAATTGGTGATCTCTTTCATGAGCCATTTTAGCAATGGGATCTTTTTTGTTTAGTTGCTCCACATATATTCCTTGCAGGTTAGAGTCCTGGTGGCGCCCCCACGACGAACCTGTTCCCGAGTATGTACTTCCCTGCTGAAGGACAAAACTGTCTCGACGGCATGAAGGGGATATGTCCGTGAGCATTTTCCCAGGTTTAGCAGAAGCGGCGATCTATACGAAGATTTGTGAGCTATCTATTTATGTATCTAGTATTTGCATCATCGTTTGATTGAGAAGACATTGACATTTCACTTATTCTAGAAACCTTTTCAACTATGGTTTTCATCTGTTTCAAAGCAGATAGTAGGCCGACAATGCTGGTTACTGTGGAGTTGCCGGCGTGGTGTCGTCAAACCATCCATTTTGCAAGATAAGTTAAAGCTTGGACTTGTTGAGAAACTTTCCAGCATTCTCTAGTTTGGAGCCTGGTGAAAAATGCTGACATGTAATTGCTTCTGTAACTGACCGGAACCTGCAGTTGCTCTAGATCGAGAATTGTTGGGGCCTGCGGTGTAGGGTGAGTGCTCGGCTTCGAGGCGAGTCAAGCATCAGTGAGTCAAATCCCAGGTTACACCGAGACGGTCTGATTTTTGGATTTGGTTTCCTGCTGGTCCATTGGGTCTGTACAACAGGGGTCAGTAGCAGTTTATTCTTCATGTTAGCCGTAGCCTAGTGTTGTAGGTCAATAACTTGCTGCCTGCTTGTGAGGGAGTAGGACAAACAGGACGAAAACCACATGGATTCTGTGTCGCTTAAAGTAAATGTACTACTAAGCCATGTCATGTCATGATTGTAATAAATGTCGGTTTGGTTTAGACCTTTGACCTTTATATTGCACAGATTCAGATACTTGTATTGTGAAGCAAATCTTTGATTCCCCAGATTTAGTAGAAGCTGGGATGCTATATCTAGTTTCAGATAGTACTAGTATTGAAACTTTTCCAGATTGAGTGCAGCAAGCCTGGAAAAATGCTCTGGCACTAACCATATCAGGAAAGCCCTCCTTTCTGAGCCATCCGAATTCGAACTTGAACTCAGGTTGACATGAAGAGCCGGGTTGGCCAAAATCAGTAAGCAAAGGACTGTGATCCAGCAAGGACTTAATTCTTTCCGGTGCCTTAATCGATGCGAGTGGGAACTTAAATTCCCAATCGGTTGTTATTAGTACCTGGTCAAGTTTTCAAATGTAGGAACTGTGCTGCCAGGTGCCATTCAAATTAGATGATATTGAGTTTTTTTAATATTTATAAGTTTCTAAAATTAACTAGCCCCATGGGTTGATGATTTGTTGTCTGAATTTGAGTTCACTTCAGCCAAACACAATATTTCTGTCAACTTTTTTTGGCAAGAGATCAGAAACTAAACATGATTCAGGTTATAGTTTTCCAATATCTTATGCTGCTCGGTACATCTATTTAGCATTTGCACATCTACTGTATGACCTGAATAGGTCATTACCATTACCATTACATTGGACCACATCTACTCTTCTCCATGCATTTGTCACCACCCAACTACAAACCCAATCATGAGCTTTTTGCAATTGAACCATATTGTCACTTGCATGCGAGTAGCACTACTGTGGTCACACAGTTTTGTAGTGTACTCACATGGTAAAGAAATGATAACGACTCCTGAATGCATTGCTTAAGAGTTAACACCTATCACATTATTTCCTGGATGCAAAAGATACATACAAAGATGGTAGTATGTACTGAACTGACATGCCTTAGCTAGGATGCAAGAGAGAGTGTTACATAAGTGGTTTCAAATTTATTTTCCACTCTATACCGATTCTATCAATCTGTTTGAAACATTGGAGGAAAACAAAAGATCATGGTAAGAATGTGATTATATATGTATATAGCTTCACTGAACAAGTGCTTGTAAATTTCAAAGCCAGTTAGTGATTTCTTAGTGGCATGTTACTTATAGTTCTTCAAACTATTCTCCTAGTAGATGCATTATCTGAAAAAAGAATTTCCTTATTTAATCTTTATTATATAAATTTATAACACTTAATGCTCGTGTTTGACTATGTTTAATGCTTTTCTTACTACAGTTAACTTCCCTGCAGCTGCTGCCACCACATCAGCAAATATATACTATCAATACAAGTGTCTTAATATCCTAGTAGTCAGCAAGCAGCTTGGTCCTTCTTCAGTGCCTCGCTTTGAATACCACCGAATGCATCTCTTGGCTTTTTATATTATTTGTAAATTAACCGAGGAAACAAAACCATACGTCTTGAGTTTGAGCCTACATGATTCCATTGGTCAGGAGTTTTGAAACAAAACCATACGTCTTGAGTTTGAGCCTACATGGCATTTATTTTTTCACACACGGCAGTGAGGCGCATGTTCAATTTAGACCTGGGTTGGTAATCTTGCAAGAAAAAAAAACCCTATAAAAATTAGTCAGTTCGTGAGCGGTCCAAGGAATGCCACATGGATGGTTTTATCTCTTACAAATTGGTTTGGCCTTATTTGATCAAATAAACTAGCTTATAGACTAAATTGATCGGATTTTTTTGAGTTCTTGGCCTAAAGTATGTAAATAATTTGAGCTAATGGACTAACGGCGCATTTCACAGTCTTGTGCTCCCAAGTGCACTACAACAGAATCGATTATGTTGAATATATGGTTTTGTACATGTATATTATATAACCTGGCCCACCTACTAGTTATTGTATAGTTGATGTTGTGGCCCACCTTGTACTCCATATATATACGTGCGCTTTGCACCAATCAATATATTGTGAAGCATTGCCAAACTCTCGTTTTCAACATGGTAGCAGACCTAAGATCCTAACCCTAACCCTGTGCCGCCGCCCCCCCCCCCCCCCCCCGCCGTCGTCGCCGCCGCGTACCCCACACCGCCGCGACCGCCGCCCCGCCTCACATCCGCAACGCCGCTTCTCGCGTGACGCCGCCGCCCTCGTCTCCCCATGGCCTCCCCTGGCTCCTCCAGCACCACCCGCAGCCGCCGCACCAAGCCGTTCGAAGGCCCCGATCTCGTCGTCATCCGCGACCTCAACATCCTCGTTCGGGTTCCCGTCGTCCTCGACCACCTCACCTCGACCTACTATGCATGGAAGACGTACTTCTCCCTTGTGTTCCGGGAGTACAACATCCGGGATCACATCGATGGCTCTGTGGATTCCCGCTTCATGGAGGACGATGAGGAGTGGATGTCCATCGACGCCACCCTCATTCGTTGGTTCTACACCACCATCTCGAAGGACCTCTTCCACACGGTGGTCTCCACCGACGATGATGCTCACGCCGTTTGGACCAAGCTCAACGGCCTCTTCACCGACAACGCGCTCCAACACAAGGTTTTCTTGCACGGCGAGTTTTTTGGGTGCCAGCAGCTTGACTCGTCTGTCGACGATTACTGCATGCGCCTCAAGAAGCTTGTTGACGAGCTCCGTGACCTTGGTGAGAAGGTATTCGACGAGCTCCTCCTCAGCACCCTCATCGTCGGCCTGAGCGACTATTTCGGGAACGCCGCCTCCAACATCCCCCTCATCACCAACCCGACGTTCCCCAAGATCGTCGCCTATCTGAAGTTGGAGGAGAGGCGGATGTGGATGTCACGCACCCGGGCCACCCACACCGCCCTCACCGCCGGTACTCGCGGCGGTGCGCCTCCCACCGCCCCGCCGAGGCCCGCCTCGGGCCCCTTCCAGGCGCCGCCGCCGCCCGGGTTCCCCTACCCGCAGCCGCAGCCGGCTCCTCCGCCGCCTCCTGCCGAGCAGCAGCAGTAGCGCCGTGGGGCCCACCGTGGCCGCGGTGGCCGCAAACAGCAGCCGCAGCTCCCCCCGTTGCCCTGGTAGGCCGGCCAGAACCCTTGGACCAGGGTTGTGCACGCGTATTCCATGCCTATACCGCATGCCCCCGCTCCGAGCCTCTTCGGCGCCCGCCTGGCCGCTCATCAGGCGCTTCACGCGGCCCCTCAGGCGTACCAACCCGTGCCACTCTACGGCCCCTCTGCGGTCTATGGGCTGCCTCCGGCCGGTGGGTTTGTGGCGCCCCCGCCTTAGCCGGCGCCGTCCGCCCCGGCTCTCCCACCGGCGCCTTGGGACCCCGCGCTCCTAGCGGCACTCCACACCGCCCTCACGCCGCAGCAGTACACTGGCGGTGGCGACTGGTATATGGACACCAGAGCCATGGCTCACATGGCCGCCAACCCCGGTAACCTTCTTGCCGCTCACCCCGTTCACACCGCTGCTCACATTACCATGGGTGACGGTTCTTCCATGCCTATTACTCATGTCGGCCATGCTGCTTTTCCTTCTAACTCCATGCCATTATATCTTTCTAATGTGCTTGTCTCTCCTGACATCATTAAAAATCTTGTTTCCGTTCGTTCTCTTACATGTGAAAATCCTGTTACCGTTGAATTTGACATGTTTGGCTTTTCTGTTAAGGATGCCCGTACCCGGATGGTGCTCCACTGATGTGACAGCCCCGACGAGCTCTACCCGGTCCACTCATCTACCTCCTCCGTCGCTGCACCCATGGTGCTTTCCGCCGGAGTGGACCTTTGGCACGCTCGTCTCGGTCATCCCAACATCGCCACCCATCGTCATATTCTTCGGAGTTTTTCATTCACGTGTAATAAGATCGACGATCACACTTGTCATGCATGTCGTCTCGGCAAACATGTTTGTTTTCCTTTTAGCACTTCCTCGCATGTCGCATCATACCCGTTTGAGTTAATTCATAGTGATGTTTGGACCTCTCCTGTTGCAAGTAACACGGGCTATCTTTATTACCTTGTCATACTTGATGATTTTTCGCACTATGTGTGGACCTTCTCGTTGCGGCGAAAGTCGGACTTTGTTGCCACTCTCACTTCTTTTTACTCCTATGTCTCCACGCAGTTTGGACATCCATTCATGCGTTGCAAACAGACAACGGGAAGGAGTTTGATAACCTTGCGATCTGCAACCTTCTCGCCACACACGGCATGATCTTTCGTCTCACTTGCCCATACACTTCGCAACAAAACGGCTGCGCTGAGCGTGTTCTTCGCATTCTTAATGATTGCATTCGCACCCTCCTCTTTCACGCCAACGTGCCACCACGTTTTTGGCCCGACGCGCTCGCCACTGCATCACTACTCATTAACATTCGTCCTTGTCGCACTCGCGGGAATTTTGCACCTCATCACC